>PVKA01007414.1:0-31049 GCA_004027165.1 Ctenomys sociabilis | reverse complement strand
GACAATCCTTTACTGAAAAAAACTTAATTCAGGCCTTTTCTTCTGATACATAAGTTCCAAATAAGTGCCGGAATGCTCTTCCTCATCACCCTCCCCCAAACATACCCCATCACCTGGATGCCAAAAGCACCCTCTTCTTGAATGTCAACTTGGGAAAAAGGGTAATCATTTATACACACATACATGTGCATCAGTGTCCTTACGGTAGATTGTGCATCATTTGCCAAGATGGCTCAGACAACATGCGCCCTCTCACATGCCCTTCTGTGGTGTAAGCGGACCACTTCCCTATCAGGAAGTAGAGTCTAAAACTCCCTGAAGAGGGTGCTGGTCTCAATGATTCAGTTATACCAAAAGGACCCAGCAAACGTGACCACTTCATGATTTCCAAAACTAGACAACGTCAAATAACAGCCATGTGGCTTCCATCTGTCTTAGCTCTGGGTGCTTCTCCTGGAAAACAGGGGCTCTATTGTGCCAGCTCCAAACCACATGGATGGGCCATGGGTAGGGGATCCAGTTGACGTTCCTACTTGAGTCCCACCTCCAGTTCATTCCACTCCATGTGCGAGACAGGAGACTGAAGCATCCCCTGCTTCTGGCATCTAGAGGCCACATTTACCATGGGCAAAAGATCACCAGTCCAATCACTAATTCACTAGTGAGATCCAGTGCTTGCTGCCCTCAGCCCCTATGTTTTGAAGTAGTTTATAATGAGACACTGCACAAGCTTTTAAAACCAAAATTCTTATATGACTCAGACATTTATATGGTAAAATTTCAATAAACTAAAAAGGAATCTTTATCCTGCTTTTTTGTATACTATTAGGATACTTTATGTCTGGATTATAGTTCATGGAAACCTAAAAACTAGTATAAGGGGTGTAACTCCTCCTGCTTTGATGTCACTTCTTATCACTACCACTTATTATGGTTGACTTCCCACCCCAGGACATAGGTTCCACTTTATATACATTCATGGTCAGTCTTTTGTTTAACTAAGGAGTCCTCTGCATAGCTATGGAGACATGAGAGGTCTGCTCTGGAAAGGAATTCCCATATGGGGCATGAGGACATACTGACAGGACTTGCTTGTGGGTTGGAAGTCACTTCCCATCTTGTCCCACTCTGGCCCTGCCAATCTGTTTAGAGCTGTGTAATACACCTGCCATTACAGTTCATTACCAATCTTTCAGTCTAACCCTTGCTCCATTGTGCTAATGCAAACAGCCTTGGCATCTGACAAGCTGCGGGGCTTCTAGAAGGGCTTAAAGCAAGACAACCCCCACAGAGTGAGAAAATTATGTCCATTATTTACAATTTTTAGGGCACTTGACTGAATAAAGAATTTTCCCCTCGAGGATATAAATTTCCCTATATTAGATCCCCTGCAGAGTAAACATAGCTTTATGTTCTGTCTGCAACATGGTACCAAACCAAACACAAAATGCCAGAGAGGTGGCACAGGACATTATAATTCATTCTCTAAAACCACTGTGCCTCTTACCACTCATAAACACATCATGTTTTCTTTGAACTTTTATTATTCTCAACACAGCCCATATCTTGGGAGTGGCTCATTCCAAAAGTTTATGGTTCCCTGTGGAAACTAACATCTTTTCTTCTTTTCCTAAATTTCGGCTCACTGCTCCTTCTTGTACATTGGAATTTGGCAAACATTGATGCCCTTTGTGGCTCTGTGGCTCTGATCATCCTCCCATGCAGTTTTCATCTCCGTAGGCTGAAAGTCTTAATCTTCTTAGTTTGACCTCACATTTTAGCCCACGTATTCCCCTACTTCTTTCATCTGCCCTTCACTGGCCTTTCTGAGAAGCATATTTCTTTGTTAAGAGCTACTAACCAAACACACCATCACAAGAGCAGGTGTTCCAGCCTCATCTTTCCCTCTCCCTAGTGGGTTATTCAAGCAAGCATGCTTACATGTATTCAAGGGGTGGGGCAAAGTGGAAAGGAGAAATAGTTCAAAGACAATATCAGAGGGCAGTTTGGAAATATTTTGTGCCCCAAATGACACAAAGGGAAATCACTCCCTCAATTCCTTTAGTGTCTATTCAAACTTGAATGGTCTGATTTCCAAAGTTTATGGGAGCTACAGAGGTAGGAACTATAGGGAAACAGAGAAGCCTATTTCCACACAAACATTTAGAGATGAGGAAGAAATGAAAGTCGGGGGTGGGGCATGGGGAAAAAATTAAAATAGGATGGCAGCTTCATTCTGATATTTTGGTTCTTAGAAACTGTTGTTTCTGTAGGGATGGGGAAAAAATAAACAAGTGGAACAGAAGGTGTTATACACAGGAGGAATATAAACACAGACTCTCGGTATGTTACGGCTTAGAGGAAAGTGCCAAAGTTCCTTCTCAGTAGGGATTTCCAAACACCAGACTCAGAATCAGAGACGGGCTGTCATTCTTGGATCTATGTAGGAAACTTGTTATAAAAGTCTCCGGAGGTTCTATTCTTGGAGACACTGGTGCAGTAAGTTGAGGCTAAAGTCTTGGTTAATGTCTAAGAAACCTGGATCTTTGGTACTTTTGTTGTTGCTGCTTTTCATTCAGGATAACTAGACAAATAAGTACGTCTAGGAAACACTATCTAGATCAGTTGTTTTCCAAACTACAACTATTTGTGTTTATATTACTTGCTGTTTTAGCAACAGACCCATCCTCGGAAATGAAATCAATACAAAGAATCAAACCATAAGGGGCTGGGGAGATGGCTCAGTGCAATAAGAGCTTCCCTGGCAAGCACAAGGGCCTGAGTTCAATCCCCAGTTCTGCCAGCACAAAGGCCTGAGTTCAATCCCCAGCTCCGAAAAAAGAAAAAAAAAAAAAAAAACACTCAAACTATAGAAAATCCATAGCAGTTTCTGCCTGTTTGAACTGGGATGCCAAGACACAGATTTCCTTTTCAACAGCATCATTCCCTCCTTTTCTTGGTGATCCAACAGACTCACCATGGCATTGGAAGGGTGATGCAGGCACATGTGGTAGATGATTGCTGCTGTCTCATTCCTCAATGTTGCTGATGTGGGGACTGAAGCCGAGAGAGATGGTGTCTACCAAGCCCACACGGAAGATTAAATGGTGAACCAAGGTTGAATCCAGAGCAAAATCACAGGCTGGGTGCAGCTCAGAATATAGGACAACACAAGGCGGTGGGTTGTTCCCTTGTGAAGAATGGACTAGAAGCCCCTTCTTGGTGACCCAAGACTGTTCTTGCCCAAACTCTGGAGCTGCTCTCTCCACCATGATGGCGTTTCTCTAAGTCCCGGAACCATACATTCTCACCTTCTTTATAATGCCTGGCTCATGAATGACTCCAGGCTCAGTCATATAGTCTCACTACACATAACCAAGAAAACAAAACAGGCCAAAGAAGAAAACAAAGCCCACATGCTTAATCCCTTGGGGATCATCCTCTTGTTAGTTATCTGCTTCCTTTTGCTCAACCTACCATGAATTATAATTTTCAACAGAACATTTGTGCAATTAGTGAATACATACAACCATGCATGTAAGTCACAAAGCATAATAAGAATAAATTCTACTAAACCTTCCACCCATCATGAAATTTACAAGATAGATGCACAGCCTCCATGCTACCGCCAGCCTTATATTTGACCCCGGGGTCTTTATCCTTCTCTCACCTTTATGTGCACCTCTGCCACGATGGCTTCTGTACCTAAAGACTTGGGGTGAGTCTGCTTGACTTTGTACTTTGAAAGGGGCATGATAGCACAGCTGTGGTGCCTCATCTGTTGCATTCATGCTCCTGACACTGACCTACATGTGGCCAAACTCCACTTCATGTTCACTGCTGCCAGGTCTCCCATATAGTGGCATTTGATGTGTGAGAAATTGTTCCAGGTGCCAGAATGTGGTGGTGAGCAAAGGAGACACAATCTTTCTCCCTGTGGTGGTAAACCTCAGTGAGAGACATACATTGCCCGATATTTTACCCTGTCTCCTGTCAAGGTACATGCAAGCTTTGGGAACTTTTACCCCTGAATTCTTATGGTGACACATAGTGCTGCCACCAACAACTTGTGGCATATTTTGCACCTGTGTTAGAGGTTCTCCAGGGCAGTAGATCTCAATATGGAGGCAAGACTAGACCTGCTAGTGAAGCTAAGTGGCCATAGCTACTAATAATAACAGGTTAACACACAGAGCTCTGAACACACAAGTTAAAACACACACACATGCATGCACACACACACACACATCACCTGGGAACCCACATAGTTTCCAGCTTCAGTGGAGACTAATACACTTTTAAGGACTCCTGAAAGCTAATTATTGATCTTTGCATTCCCAAGAAAATGCAAGCAGCCTGATGTACTCAAAAGAAGATGAGTTTGGCCCTAGCCTTTTAAGGTCAGTGAAGACTCAGGACATAGGAGAACCTGTACTGAAACATCATGGAACTCAGTTGAGCCCCAAATTTTCTGATCAAGGAGATTTTGGAGCCACAGAGGAAGGTGATCGATGATCTATAGTGTGCCTGGGGAGAGTTACATGGAGAGAAAACTTTCTCTCAGGCTCTCATGGAGAGCAAACTGGTCAAGCGATGGCCATGACTCCTCCAGATGGCTGACACTGACAAAGGATCTACAAAGTGCAGTACAGGGTTATAGGATAAACCCTGAGGGGACTTGACTGACCTCATCAGATACAAAAGTTACATTTCTTGTTATATAGGACTTGCTTGATCTTGGTCTTAATCATCCAGCAGAAAAGTATAAAAACGAGATATATAAAGTAAAACCATGTTAATATACTGTGCTGTAAAGGGCTCAAGTCAACAACTTCTGCCAATAACCCACTACTATTGTGGACCGCTGGACTGTGTTGGATTATTTTGTTGAATTCATACACCTATAGTATTTAGATGCCAATGAAATACCCATCTCAGACAGGACTAAACAAAAAAGGCCACAAAGAAAGGATCATTTTGCATTTGTATATACAGAACAGTTAGGATAGAAATACAGCTACTTTAGCTTAACTCAATGAGAAGATTTGTATTAATAGTGTTTCGACAGGATATCCTGTCTGCCTCTTGTATTATGGATAATCACTAAAAATATAACAATGTACAATGTATTAATTATTGAAACTGTCTTATTAATCAGCTTTGAAACTATTTCATTGATATTTGTTTCTCAATTTAAAAAAAAAAAAAGAAGAAGATGCACTTGGAAACCAGAAAACTCTTAAGTTCTCTGACAGGACAACAATAAATACATTGTTGTTTCTGGGCTACATTTCTCAAGTCTCTGAAGTGAGAATATTTTTAGCTCCTGGCTACAAGTTTATGGTCTCTGCAGATAACCCCTAATCAGGTACAGATACTGCGCACTGTTTCCTGCATATCAAGCTCCAGGATGAAGCCTCTGGCCATTTGTCATATTGGGTCTCATGTGCTTGGTGCCAAATAGAGGATAGGCCCCCAGCTGCATCTTTGCTATAATGTACATCCTACACAACTCTAGGTTTCTCAGTCTCAATCTGTCCAATTCTAATTTTTAAAGAATAAACTGCTGGGCTGAGGAGATAGCTCAGTGGTCTAAGCATCTACCTGGCAAATACAAGGACCCAAGTTTGATCCCCAGTATTGTATGCTGTGCTGGCCCCAGAAACCCAGTAGTGTCATGCTGGCCCCAAAGCTGGGCTAGTAATGCATGCCTGTAATCCTAGCACTGTGGAGGCTGATGCAGGAGGATCACTACCAGTCTTAGCTGTGTAGTGAGACCCTATATCCAATAAAAATAATAAAAATTTTTAAAAAGCAATCAGTATTACCTTTCTGAACCAGAATCTCCTCCTCTGTAAAATGTAATAGATATTAATGACTACACTGCACATTTGCCAGTATTCAGTAGAAGTTATTCAGAGCTTAGAGTCTTTATAATTCTTCATACAACTACTATCACTATCTTCCTTTTGTTTTTTTTTATTTTCTTAATTTTCTGTCTCATGAAAGATGTCAACATCTGCCCCACTGTCCAAGTTAAAAGCATGAGAAAAAGTCCTGACAGTGCACCTGCCTCAACCTCCAACAGACTCTTCATCAACATTCACCAGCTCCCCACCCCTTCCTAGATGCCTGCCATTCTATGCCTTAGGGTGAGGCCACTGTCACCTTTCACCTGGGCCAGGTCCATGGAATCTCTACTGATCTGCAGTATTTGTCCTCTGTGTACAACCTCCACTCTCCAGACAGAGCTCTGAGACCAAATTTGATTGCTCAACTCTGCCCAAAATTCATGGGAGTGCCCATGTTCTTCTGGTCTCAACTTCTCAGTCCCAAGGCTCAGTCCCTCAGCCTACTCTGACCCAATTTCTTTCCTTGGTATTCCCACAACTCACCATTTTAGCAGATTTAAATAATAAAAAAGAAAGAAAATACTAACATGCTTAGCCAATAAGAGCTATCATATCACAGAATAATGATGCTCACTGCATTCATATTACAATAATGTTGATCAATACTACTATAACAATAATGATCATTATTTTCTCACTGTGCTAATTTCCCTATATGCATTATTTCCTTAGCTTTGGTCTTTCAGAATCTCAAAAACAAATGTGCTTTATTATATACTTCTTGGTCAAGGGTCTCAAGACTTTATAGGACTTACAAGAGAATCTCAGCCCTGCTTCCACAGTGACCAGACTCAGCAAAGAAGCCAGTTCCCAACTCCCAAAGTGCACTCCTCTCAAAGTTGCATGCCCAAGACCAAATACACAGTGTTGTCAAAAGTGTAGCAAAGTCAAGACTCAGCACTGGGAAGAGGAAGAAGAGGAGGAGAACACCTGGGTCTTAGCTCTTGTCAGAGGTCAGCCCGTCCACACCAGGTGATCATGGTCCAAGACATCTAACTGCATTAGGAGAAAGTTCCTGAAGGTGAGTAGCCACAGCACCTGCTTAACCAGATCCAGTAAAACAAGATGCACTAGAGAACTTGTATTGTCTCTCAAAGAAAATAAATACAGCTGAGAGATTCTCTCTTTTCCAGCCATTGTATCTGAAACCACCTAAGGCCCTTTTCATCTTCTGCTCCACACTCCTCACTGAGCTCCATCTGGTGGAGCTGCCTCAACTTCTTCACCATCTCCCAAGAGGAAATGTCTCTGTGCCTTGAGATGCTCTGAAATCATGAGTGCTATTTGGGGAGAACTTGGATTGCTCATCTGTTTCCTTTGCACTCACCTTTGGCAAAACCTTGAGCTGAAGCTGCTGAGCTCTGAGCCCCTAGCAGCCTGGTGATGCCCAGTATCTCCAACCCAGTTCCTCAGACATTCTCTTCTAAGCATTTGACTATGCCAGACAATGGAGCAGCTGTCCTAATCCTCTGTAGCAGAAAGACCTGTTTCTTCCAGAGGTTTGTTTACCTATACTGCTTCTTTATCCCATGCAGGAAGGCTAAGTGGAATTCTTAACAGCTTTAATTTCTTTAATTGGCCTTTTGGTCCTTAATGCAAATATTGTTTGCTGAAGCTGAAGGTCTTTCTCTCACACTGCCCCTTTGGCTCCTGGCCAAGGCATCTGTTTATTTAACACGTTCTTGTAATGAGTCTTGTGGGGGTCGCCCATGGTACGAGAGAGCTAACAAGTCCGTGAGTTCTGGACTTCATGTCCATGTAAGTTCTGCCCCTCTCTTTTATTTTTTGCTTATAAGTGGAATAATGGCTCTTTCTGATCTTGCAAGACGGCGAGTGAAAAAACCTGAGAAGCCAGACACTAAAGAGAAGAAAGCTGAAGCCAAGAAGGCTGCTGCCAGTGGTACTGGTTAAAAGGGTAAGGTGAAGGCAAAAAAGTCCAAGAAGGGGCAGCCCCATTGCAGCCGCAGTCCTGTCCTGGTTAGAGGAGTTGTTAGATACACCTGATCTGCTAGAAAGGCTTTGTACAAGAGAAAATGCACAGCTGCTAAATCAAAGGTTGAGAAGAAAAAGAAAGACAAAGTTCTTGCAATGATCACAAAACCAGTCCGTGAGGACAAGAATGGAGGTAGCCGGGTGGTTAAGCTTCGAAAAATGCCTAGATACTACCCTACTGAAGATGTGCCCTGAGAGCTCTTGAGCCACAGCAAGAAACCCTTTAGCCAGTACATGAGGAAACTTTGAACTAGCATCACTCCTGGCACCATCTTGATCATCCTCACCAGTCATCACAGAGGCAAGAGAGTGGTCTTCCTGAAGCAGTTGGACAGTGGCTTGCTACTTGTGACTGGGCCTCTTAGTCTTAATCATGTTCCTCTACAAAGAACACACCAGAAATTTGTCATTGCCACCTCTACAAGAATTGACATCAGCAAAGCAAAAATCCCTAAACATCTCACCGATGCTTACTTCAAGAAGAAGAAGAAGAAACTGCAGATATCCAGACACCAGGAGGGCGAGATCTTCAGCACTGAGAAAGAAGATAGCAGATTTCTGAGCAGTGCAAGATGGATCAGAAAGCAGAGGACTCACAGATTTTATCAAAAATCGAAGCTGTTCCTCAGCCCTGGGGCTACCTGCAATACATTTTTGCTCTGACAAATGGAATTTATCCTCATAAATTAGTGTTCTAAATTTCTTACTAAGAACCTGATTAAATAACTGAAACATTTATTTTTAAAAAATGAAATAATGGTGATCACGGTGCATGCTCCCATCTGAACAACATCTAACCCAAGCTCCAGCTTCATCTACTAAGCCGCAAGTGACTCCTGATTAATGTTTCCTTGCTTGTGTCCATCCTCACAATTTAGTCTATACATTCTTAAGCATATAATCCCTTTGCCATTGTGCCATGATTTGCAGTTATGTGTCCCTCCAAAAATAACAGGTTCAAGCTTAATCCCCAATGTGGAAGTATTAAAAGGTGGGACCTCCAGGAGATGATCAAGTACTGAGGGCAGAACCCTTAGGAACAGGATTAACAACCTTATCAGGAAAACTAAGGAAGTTTCCTTTGCCCTCCCACCTCTGCCATGCAAGGGAAGAACATTTATCTCTCCCAGAAGGTTCACCAACAAGGTGCCGTCTTGGAGGCAGAACTGTGAGAAAGACATTTCTGTTCTTACACATTAATCAGCCCCAGGTATTTTGTTATAGCAACACAAATGAACTAAAACCCACCACTCCAGCTTGAAATTCACTCAGTAATCCTTAAGTACTTTGCCTGGGTCCACACTGTCACTTCTCAAATCTGTCTACTGTAATCAGTCTATACTCTATTGGTGTAACTGTCAGAATTTTTGGAGAGGAGACTGTCTCCAATTTTTTAGACTAGACTCTAACTTTAAAACAGTACCATGTAATGTTTTTCTGGGTACTTCTTTTTGCTAAATTGCAATTATTTCAGATCAGGCTATGGTTTTATTTCTTTTCTCTATTTTGGTCACCTTTTATAAAAAAATACCTAATACTGATGCAAACAACTCTAAACTTTGTCTTTCCAGCTGCTCGGGCTAAACTGTTTAGTATCATCTCTGATCCTTCTTTTTCTTTCACACCTAATAGTTAGTCTGCCAGGGCATCCTACAGGCCCTGTCTTCACAACAGGAGACACCTCAGTCCTTTGTACTGGCTCAGAGGCCAAGCAATGTCCACTCCCACCCCCTGGCCCAAGCCACCTTCAGCCCCTGGAATTCTGCACCAGTCTTCACTCCACTGCTTCCTCTCTCAGCTAGAGCCTACTCCCAATTCAGCAGCTAGAGAAACCCATTCAAATCAGGCTTCAGATAATGTCTGCTCAAAACCCTTTGTCAGCTTCCCATGTCACTTGCAGTCAATGTTGAAATCCTTGCCGTGACTCGGACAGGACTTATCTCTGTCAAGTCATCTCCTATTGTCTCTGGATTCCTCTGCTTCCATTTCCCTGGCATTCTACCTACAGTACTCTTCTTCCCAACACCATGCGCCTCTTCCTCCCTTGAGCCAAGTCTTACTGAAGCATCACAGTCTCAGTCAAGCCCTTGACCACTCCTTCTCTCGCAGGCAGTCTTTCATCATGATATATTTTATTTTCAATGGCATTCATCATTTTTAGCACATATAATCTGCTTTTATAAATTACTTTTATTGTCTGCTTTTGCAGCTCATATGCAAAATATATAGCGATGGCACTTCTTCATCTTTGTTGGTCCTCATATTCAAGATCAGTCTCCAATTACACAAAGTACTCAAACATTCCTATTTATTTATTTCTGTATTCAGTATAGAGTCTCATTATGATCAGACTCATAATGATTCTCCTGTTTTCAGCTTCCCAAGCACTAGGCTTACAGGCACATGCCACCAAACTCAGTCTCAACCTCCATCTCAGCATGCCCCATGGGCAGGGTCTGCACAGCAAGCTGAGGATTGAACACCACCCACAGTGCTTTGCCTGAGCAGGTGCTTTAACCCATTCAGTTATCTGCCTGGCCCACTCTATTTTTTTCTTTTTTCTTTTTCTTTTTTTTTTTTTTTTTTTTTTTTTTTTTGGCAGAACCAGGGATTGAACTCAGGCCCTTGTGCTTGGCAGTCAATCACTTATTCTACTGAGCTATCTCCCCAGGCCCTCTTTCCTTTTTATAATGTATTTCATACAGGATCTCATTATGCAGCTCATACTTGAGGTGATCCTCTTGTTGCCAGCCTCCCCAGTGCTGGGATTACAAGTGCACATCGCTACGCCTGGTTTCAGGGGCCAGCTCAGTGGGCCCAGGGGTGGGGCTGGCATGGCATGTGGATTGAATCCCAGTCCCTGCACTTGCCTAGGCAGGAGTTTAGACCACTGAGCCATCTCCATGACCCTAAGTATTAAACATTCTGAGTGACCATTCAGTAGTTCTTTCTGCCTACCAACAGGCTTGAATATGTTCCCAGGCTCATGCAGATCTGGTTGGTTGACAGAAGAACAGCTAAACTCTCACTTGAGAGATCTCTCCTCACCTCCACTTCATCAGTCCACCTTGCTTGAGGCTCATTCCTCCACTTCCCCACATTACTGACAAGACCTAAGTGTACTTTCCAGACCCCTTCAGGCACTGTGTGAATCCTGAGCAAACATGATTCGCAGGGCTAGAATGATCCCAGCTTGCCTCTTGTACTGTCTTTTGGGTCTTTCGGTATGAAAACACAAAATCTATTGAAAATTTTTTCTACTCTAATAGAAAAACATAGAAATATATATATAATATATGTATCATATGTATCATATATATATATATATATATATATATATATATATATATATCAGGTTCTTTCTCATCTTTTAGTGTTTTCTTTCTTTTTTTTATATTAAGGAAGGGCTTACAGGGTATTCAGGGTGTCACTACTAGATCAGACACATAGTAATCCGCCTTTTTTACAGCCTCCCAAAAACTGCGACTACACGTACCACACCCAATCTCAATTGCTATCCCAGCATGCCCTGGGGGTGGGGCTGGCACAGCAGGCCCCGGGGATTGAACTCCCAGCCTCTGCACCTTCTTTCAGTTTTTTAATAATATCTGCTTCTTTATTTGCCACCTATAGTCTTAGATGTCTAAGTGCATCAGCTGACAATGTTGAGGTAAACTGAGACCATGTAGTAACTATGACATAAGGGTCCATGGGAAAAAATGAAATCCCTGGGGTTAAGACTTCTACAGCTTCCCTTCTTCACTTGAAGGTCATCATGACATGGGTCATTATCCAGGGCAATCTGTTTTCTTACCTGTTACAAACAACTAGAAGCTGATTTGGGGAGGCACTGGGAACTCAGTTGGGTCAACAGTTTGGAGCCATCCCTGAAGGGGTGGCTGAGCTCCAGGGTATATCATAGAAGGGAGAGGAAGACCTGAGCCATGTGGGCCTGAGTCCTTCCCAAGTCACCACCAAGTAAGTCTCGCTGGCTTCCATTGGAGAGAGAAAGAAAGGCCAGAGCAGGGGTCAATGTGACACATAGTAGCTGTCCCCCAACAGGAGGAGACATCAGAATGTGAGTCAGTGTTTTCTCCATACCATATGACATTAAAGTGATAAGGAGATTGGTGTCCTTAGAGCCACACTCCTGTCTGTGAATATCGCTGTGCTCCTCTGGACTGTTTCCTTAATTCTTCATGCATATAATTAGTATTTTAGTTCTGTAACCATTAGTAAGATTAGGGTGGGAAAGTTGTCCATCTCAGTCTCTACTATCAATCCAGATCCTTGCATGGTGCTTGGTGTGTACAGGCCACTTCATTTACATTTATTAAATGAAAAGTTTAGATCAAATACATTTCATTCCAACAAATAGGAGATCATTTCAGCATGACAAATCTAGACAATGGGAGTGGCTGTACACAGTTGGATTGCTGTTTTATTATTTGGAGGTTTAAATTAGCCCAATACTTGCCATGGGACCCCCTTCCCTTAGTGTCTAGAGATGGCAGTGTGGGCTGTGAAACGGCAGGTGTTACAGTTAATATAAAAAAAACCACTGGGTCCAATGAGGCATCTGAGTGTTTTCTCCATGAAATTGTATTGTTTCAGAATATTCCTAACTAACCATCTAAGGTTCATTCGTGCAAGGAAAAACTATGTTTACAATTATCCCCAATATATCTCCCATGGTTCTCCAACCATTTCTCCAAAATAAGAACTCTGTTCTTTTTTCTCATGAAACATGTGCTCCCTGAATCATAAAAATAGATTTCGTCACCATTCAGCACTTAACTAATGGCTTTGGGTTTCTGAACTGTGCTGAGGGATAAAATGTGTACTTTAATATGCAATTTAAATGCATGTTTCAAAAGGAGCTTGTGAGACAAAGTACACACAGCCATGCAATCAGAGGAAGCTTCCAGAGAGCCACTTAGTATGTTGAATAAAACATACTGTAGAAAATTCAAAGGTCAAAATTTGATAGAAACAAAATGAAAATGTCAATTACATATACAGAGTCTTCACTTAATATCTCAGTTGTGTCATCTTATGGGGATTTCAAAGATAGATGCACTGATAACTTTTAGAAACTTGAGTTAGAGAATATTCTAGAAGTAATAGACATTAAATGTAGAATATATGAGCTGTCAAGTATTCTCTGTCTCCTGATAGTGTTTCATGGCAATGCCGGCTGGGAAGAGAGTACCGCTAGACTCAGCAGGCCCCTCCAGCTCCTGTCCTCCTCTTTCTTTTGTTCTTAAGTTCTCTCCAGCATGCTTTTGTGCTTCATGCCCACACTTCCTGTGTTTCTAAGACTTTCTGAAGACTGCCTTCTCCTCCAGCTGGTCTACTGAAGTATACCAACAAATGTCCTCTGTTCTCAAAAATCTCAGATCTTATCTTGAAGCCAATAGAAACCTTTCCCCTCACTCTTCCTAAACACCTCCCCTCTCTTCTTCTTGTTGTTGTGTCTCTGGGGGCTGATCTTTCTTCACAGTGATGGTCATCATGGCTTTTACTTCTGACCTCAGCTTTCTCTCACTTTACTTCCCTACTCACAGTGATTCCAGTTGCTCCCTATGCAATCCCTAGAGCAACTTCCAGTTTTCTGCCCCTGCCCACATTCAACACCTCTACTACGACATGAGCCTGTCAAGCTTAACAGGAAGCAAAGTGATCACACCACCTCCCACAAAAGGTGCTTTCTCCTGAAACTGCTCCCCCATCCAGAGCTGGAAGCCTCATCCCTCTGTCTGCAACGTCAAGCCCAATCCTTTTCCCTGTCACTCAGATCTGCTGTCTCTTCCTTGTCCCTGCCCTCTACCTCTTAATCCTGGCCCTGTTCTTCCTCTTGGAAGTGTTGCAAAGGCCTCTTAGCTGATTGCTTTTTCTCTCTGGTCTTGACAATGTTATTTCTATGCTCCTGCTGCCAGCAAAGTCATTAAAGTAATCGGATTATGTTACCTCTACTTAAAAATCCTTCTCTGGCTCCAGGGCAACTGCAGAGTAAGATCCAAGGTCGCTGGAAGGGCACTTAAGGTCCATCTTGATTTGATCTCCACTCACCTTTTCACCATTAGTTGCTATATATCCCCACCTCTGCATCTATCTTCCAGCAATTTACAGCTTCTTATAGGTCCCTAGGCACACACAACCGGAAAGAATTTACTTCACAATACACTTGAGAAATACCATATTTCTTTATTTTTCTATTTCAAATTAAAACTCCCTCAGTCTTTCTCTGCCAGGGTTGGTAAGCAATACAGTCTCAGCTGTTGGCCATTTCCCTTCACTGAGTTTCATGAGAATCCCTGGGCTCACACAGGGAACAGGCCCCATCCTGAGTCCCCTTGGTCTTCTCTGTGGTGACTATTCCTTCTTACATAATGCCTCATCAAAGCTCTCCACAGGGCGGGAGATGTAGCAGTGAAAATGGCTTATCTTTAAATAGCATGTACTATGTGCTGGCCACAGTTCTAAGCCATTGCATAAACAACATCTTACATAGTCCTCATGGCAACTTCATGTGGTAGGTACTCCTGGGGTGGCAGGCTGTGCTGCCCCAGAGCAGGCCACTTTGGGAAGTGGATTATTTTCAGCTAACAGACAGTTGAGGAGCAGTATATAAGTTTACAAATCTATCTCTCTCTCATCTTCAAGGAGAAATGAAGTCCATTACCAGATGAAGATAGCTTATCGACCTAGAGATGGCCCTGAAGGAGCTACATAACAAACTTCACTAAGTAGCTTCTACCTACTATCAGCTCCCCTTATACTTGCTTGCCCACAAGTAGTCCAGGATGAGCAACAACCCTGGGACATGACCCTCCAGCCTGAGTACACAACCCTTGATCTTAACCAGCACTCCCAACTGCTCTGACCATCCATAGGACTGGTCAGAGAAACTCAGCATCTGCTGCCAAGACTTCTGGCCTGTTGTCACCTCCATCCAAGCATTCAAGGGTCCCTTCCCCACCATTCCATCCCTTCTCATCCTGTATCTAAGAAAGCTTCATATCTCTATCTGTTTCTCAAACTCAACCTTACCTCTTTGAGCTCATTTCCTTTTAACTTTCCTGAAGAAAAAGTCCAGGTGAATTCCTGGATGGCTCTTTCCTCTTCCAATAATGAAAAGGCAGTTGACCACCCAGCTTAATCACTTGAGTAGGTTCATACTGTAGGTCTCTACACTGTGCTGTTCTCTCCACCTGGAACTGTTTCCTTAAGGCAGAGCTGGCAGCATCTGGTCTGCTGAGGTGTACTAGGGCACAGGGAGGAAGCTTGGAATCCTAATGTCTACATTTTGAATCCACAGCCTCTCCAAGAAGAGTAAGACAGAAATGTGTAACTCCATAGTTCCGCAGATCTTACTGTTCCCTCCACCGGGAAGAGAAACACTGTGAAGCTCTTTTGTTTCTTCAAAATTCAGCTCCTTGAAGAAGCTATCCTGGTTGTTATTCTTGTTCTGGGTCTGCATCTGATCTGTGAATATATTTTTGTTGTACTCACCACTACACAGTAAAATAATCTTAGTATTTTCTATAGATGTCTTTCATATGGGACTGAGCCCCTTGAAGTGGGAATTTACTCTTATATACCTCTGTACTCCTGATCCCTAGCAGGTTATAAGTTACCTAGAAAATAATAAACACCTCAAACTGCTTGGTAATTAAAGGAAACTGACCTAAAACCTAAGTTGTAGTCAGGTTTATCTTACATCTCCCTACCTCCACTGGCTTCAAGCTATGGCCATTCTGTTCCTGGGCTGGGGCCAAGATCGCCTTGTGGCTCATAGTGTTCTCACCATCATCCTCTCACAGTCTGTTTTCAATCACATAGTGAGGACAATCCTCTTAAACATGAAAGGGATGGTGTCACTCAAAAACCTCCAAAGGTTCCTTCCTCAGTCATGCTCTACAGTGGCATACGAAGTGCCATATGACCAACAGCTCTTTGCCTTGCAGGTCTGTGGTCACTTCCTGTGTTCTACTCACCAAAGAACTGTGCTGGCCTTTTGTTCTTGCTTAAGCACACCAGGGGCAGCCCTACACAGGGCCTTTTCACTTCTTGATCCTCTGGCCTGGAACATTCACCCTCACACATATTCACTACTCAACCACTTCCTTTATTGTTCAAATGCTATTTTCTCACTGAGGAGGTCTTCCTTCATTAACCTATTTTAAATGCCTCACTTTGGTCTTCTTCATAGCATTTTCTTAGGAATTCAGCAATGGTTATTATATTGCACATTGTTGTCTTCAAATTAGTTGTTCAGATTACCAGGTACAGGCATGCAAAATTGGTCAAAAAATTAAAAAGAAAAAAAAAAAAAAGCATTAACTGTTCCTTTCAAGAGACCAGTAGAAATCAGGACAATTACCCAAGCTATCTTGTACATATACATTTTCCCCCTTCCTTCTTTCTTTTCTCCTTTTCCTCATCCCAGTTGTTCCTTCCCTTTGAATGGTTTCAATATATGCTGTGCACATGTGATACACAGCATAATTTACCTATTTATCCATTTTATTGTCTGCCTTTTCCATATCAATGCAAGCTTCATGAGCACATAGTAGGTTTTCAATAAATCTGTATCAAGTGTAAATCTAATTCTTAAACCAAAGAATCCTTTATCTAGCTTCATCCCTGACTCTAATTGAACAGCCCTCATCTTGTTCTAGCTCTGATAAAAGTATTGGGATAGATGATTGCTTGGGAAGTAATTTATAATGGAATACGAAATTAAATATGTTTTTTTCTACCTGCTTTTTGCCTTTTGTGCTTTCTGAAGAAAGAGGGGCCACCAGGATCACAATCTCAAAACATCTATTGATCCTTAGACATAAAATTTAGTCTCTGAAAGGAAAACTCCAGTCTTTTGCTCTTACACATACACACTCATAAATAGACACACACACACACACACACACACACACACTAATCACAACTACTCTTCACCAGATTGTCTATCCCAAACTTGACTGTGGAGTTTCAAGTTTGTATAAAAATATATTCTACCTCAAGTGTGTGCAAGGAATCGCGTAATTCCAGAAGCAGCTGACTGGGTTCCCTCTCTCCATGCCCAGGATTTCTAGAAACAAGGGCTGCTGGGCTGGGCCTCCACGCCCTACTTAGCACCAGGTGCCAGGAGCAGTCTCCTTTGTTCTGTTTCGCACACTTAAAAGTCCTTCCGCTTACGCACAAATTACCTGCTGGGGACCACAGTCTCTGTCCTTTCTCTGTTCCTGGACTCAGCAAGACCCTGGGTGAGAGGAAAGAATGAATAAGCCATTATTCTTGCCCTCCAGGTGCTTATAGGCTAATGCTATCTGTAGAACTAATTAACTTCTAAGGGGAAAGAGGTATCTCTGCTTGTCCCATTTTCCCTCTCAGTCAGGTTACACAAAGCCACACCAGTTGCTTGTTGGTTTTGCAAATGAATACCAAGAAGAAAACCTCTGCCAAATCAATATACTTTAATTGGAAGTGTTTATGAAACCCAAGAGAATTTCCTAAATGTATTAATTGCTTCCCAAGGAAATATAAAATTGACAGTTGCTAAAGCCATGAAAATTAATACAATGACATCTCTAAAAGATTGCTTTGTAAACTGTTGCTAACTACTTGAAAATAAACCAATTGACCTTTTGAAAAGTTTTTTAAAAGAACAACTCTAAACATCAGTATCTAAGAGCCATTTGCCTTGAGACTAACAAACTTATTTTGCATTATTGCAATCTACTTGAGAGATATTTCATCAACTGTATCACTAGTTTTACAAGTTATTTCAACAGAGAAAGCAGTTAAAATTTTAAGTATATCTTCCCCTTCCTTCTACATTCACAATATACAGGTTAAAAAACAAATCTTAGTTTTGAAATTAGACTTTAAAAAGTAGTATGAAGTGCAAATAGCAATTGCTTAATATTCTAAGATTCTTTCTTCATTTGAAGTTTACACCAATAATAAAGTTTCAGATAATAAACCAAAAGCCTGTTGCTCCATAAAGTACCACATAAGCAGAGCTTGAAAACCTGAAATTTCCCTCTAGAAAGAGCCTTCCCTCTTAAGTGCAAGGTCATTTGTTCAGTAAACATTTCACCAACTTCCACATGCGGGAAACACAGAGATACCCAGTCCCCAGGAGGTACACAGGCCTAGGAGAATGGAGCTGTTCGCTTTATCAATCTCAGGTACATTGGGAAGTGGGAACACAAGAGAAGACACTTATACCTGTCCGCCAAGTACTAAGCAAATGGCAGACCACAAAAAATGAATAAAATGTTGCCTGCCAGTGAAGACAGTCACACACACTCCAGCACAAGGGCCATCCAAAGACAGAGACCGCAAGACCTGAATAACGTGTCAGAGTGGAGAAGCAAACCTAGCTGGAATGGACCAGACCTTTCAGCCTAGGGGACTGCTGGCCATAAGTGGTGTGAATAAGCAAAAGCCAAATATGAAAAATAACTAATCATGGGGCCCTTATTATGCACCAGGCACAGCAATGGGTATTTTAAGTAGGTTATTTTATTTGATCTCTTGAACCTGAAAGTACTTTTATTATCCTAATTTCACAAATGAGGAGAGTGAGGTTCACAAAGTTCACATTACTAGCTTGAGCTATGACAGCTATTCAATGGCTTTGAAAGTCATAATCTCTCTTTGGAGTCCACAAACATAACCACCTTTTGGCTTCAAGTGGCACATCAGAAGAAGGACACAGGTATGTGGGTGCTTGGGTATGCTGATCTGGCAGTGCCAACCTCTGGCTGATATGTTTCCCCATTTGTCATTGCATTTAAGGTCACAGGTTACATGTTTCAAATATCACCCAACAAGCTTCCTGGTGAAGCTAAAGTCTTCCTCTTTTGGGTGCTTTTCCAGCTACTGTGGCATTTGTTCTTCAACCCACAATAATTCTGCTAAGTAGTATATTCTGGGAATACAGCTTTGCCACTAATATGGGGGAAAGAGGTCCTAGGCCAGAGCTTGTATTATTATCTAAACAATTATTTTCAAAATCTTTTAACTCTAGATTCTTTACACGAGAATTCTGTCAGGACAATTTCCAAGGGATAGAACTTTCCTTTCTGCCCTGACTATCATTCTTGGAAATTTTCCACATCTATCTAGAATCAAGAACACCTCTGACTAAGACTGATCAAAATAACAAATTGAGGAAGATGGAATATTGATTTTATTTTTCTTAGGCCTTTAAATCAGTGTACCAAGAAAATATGTTTGGGAGCTTAAATTCTTCTGGATTTTGTGGTCTGAAGATTTTAATTTCTCCCTAGATGATATATAAGGGATTGATAGTCTGGACTCATTGTAATGTTCAGATTTGGGTTTTGAAATGCTGTCCTTTAACTTACAGAAGGATGTAGGCAGCATGCCAATAGCACATAAAACAGAAAATAGGCCAAGGGCAAATCTTCTAAGGAAGTGAATGACCATGAAACTCATTTAGTTAAGAGATTCATCTGATCCATTTTAGAGCTTTCTCAGCAAATAACTGCCCACTGGGCTCCAGAACAGCTTCCAAGAAGCAGTGAAAGTGAGGAGGTAGGAGTATGCTGATACAGTGCTCCTTGCCATCTTACTTTTCTTGTTGCTGAGAAAATTACCCCATACCCCATGAGTTAATGGAGGAAAGGTTTATTTGGTTCACAGTTAGTAGCTGTTTCAGTCCATAATCCACTGGTTCCAAGGCAGGGTGGCATCGCAGCAGAGAAGAGGGCAGGTGCCTGCCCTAGGGTGTGCGTAGCAATCACACCCTTAATCCCAGGCAGAACTATGACAAACCAATCAGTGGGTTGATTTAGTAACCACACACCCTCCATCCGGGCACCTCTGAAAAACCCACCTATGACTACATGACAAATGGGGGAGCAGCTAGACACAGCCCTAATGTCCCTTCTTCTCCACTCAGAAGAGCTTCACTCCAACTAACCAGTGGTAACTAATACTGGGATAAAAGGGTGATAACTAAATAGACCAGGAATGTGACTTCTTTCCTCTTAATGCTTCCTTTAAAATGAAGGACCATCAGTTAGAAAACCATACTTGGCCTCCTAACCTTTATGGTCTAAATCCTACTCTAAAGCCAGTATTAGAATTCTGAACATGGGGCTAAACATTGATGTGTTTTAAAACTCCTCTGGCTGATTTTAATGTGCAGGCAGAGCCAAGAACTAGTGAACTAACTGACCTCTAAATGTACCTTCCAACTCTTCTTAAAAAAAAAAAAAGTGATCCTCCTGACAGCTAGAGGAAATGACTTTGAGGCCCTCAGGACATCCTTTCTAGCCACTCTGAGACTTCAATGCCTAGTGTGCAATCAGCCCCTCTGATGGGGAAAAAAAAATACATGCTTCATGTGTTGGTCCCAAAGCTTGTCTCGCAGGGCTCCTACAGGGTCACTGTCACACAATCAATGGTAGAACTGTTCTTTACTGTAACTTAAGAGGCAAATAATCAGGAACAATCCAAGTACACCAGAGTCTAATCACAATGACTGATATTTCTAGGGCTGTGTTCATCAAGCCTTTGTGTAGACAGACCCTTAAGGTCAGGCCGATTCTAGAATGATTCTGCCTCCACAGTTGGAATCTTTTATAAACTGAAATTCGCCACTCAGCCTTCCCTCTTACCTAAGTGCAAAATCCCTCCTAATGGTAGCATCTGTTGTCTGCAGCAAACAGAGTTGATTACAGATGCTCTGAAAGGAATTTAAGTCCTTTCTCACACTCCCAGGGAGGCGACAGTGGGATGGGAACGCAGTTGTTCATCTGATTTAAAAAAAATAAAAATAAATCTTTGGCTAAACAGTGAATTCAGTAATAAGGCAAAGGATCTATTCTTGTATAAAATATTAATATTTGTTGGATTTTTATCTCTTTCTTCGGTGTTAAATACAGCCAATAACCATACATGTACTGTTTCTTATAACTACTGAGCAGGTGTGCAGGTAACCGGTTACCAAGCAACATATTGGCTGGGGATTAGAGAGCACACTTGCATGGGTATAACTCTGAATAATGCAAACCTTGTTAAGTGATACATTTTTCATTATCCTAGTATCACATCAAGTTCTGTAGCACCTTTTCCCCCCTCCTTTAACCTAGGGAACATATTCCTATTAAGAAATTCCTATGTTGAAAAAATCCTGCCATCAGATATTTCTTTTTATTAAAAACAATGAAAAGAACAGATTCATTACATCTTATCCATCAGACTTGTTATCTGCCCAAACATCTGTTCATTTTTTGTTGTCATGTTTAGAAAGAATAATTATCCAACAGACCTTATAAGGAATGAATTCCAACATGCGGATGAACCTTCCTAATGACTTGCATTTATAGCTCCTCAAGGAAAAAGTTACCTATTCTCGTAATCCTGTTTATTCTTTCAAAATGAAAAGGCCTTTGGCAATTATTTTAGATCTTTAGAGGGATTTTTTTTAAACTAGCTCTCAAAAGCCTTCTGATCCTTAATAAATATGATCAAAATATATTTTAAATGCTTGGAGTTCCTCAGTCCACAAGTATAGAAAATGCCTCTGCTCTCTATCATTATTTTTCTAATCTAAATGTTATCCTACGTTAACAACACCAAGTGGCAAGAAAGAAATCCTTTGCTTTTAAGAAAGTCCTTTGATCCATATGCTGGCATTAGTTTTTTTCTATTTTAAAAATTGTAATGAAATATAGGGAGATCGGTGGCAAAAGAAAGAGAAAGAGGGACATGAAAGGAAAAGGAAAGAGAGGAGAAGAAGGGAGGAAAAGGAAAAGAAACAAGTAGAGAAAAAAGAAACAATTCAAAAGGGACTGAGTTCGATCCCTGGTACCTTGCTGGCCCAGAACCCCAGCACCATGCTGGCCAGAGACCAGGCATGGTGGCACACACCTGTGATCCCAGTGCTAGGGAGGCTGAGACAGGAGGGTCACTATGAGTTTCAACTGCATAGTGAGACCCTGCATCAAATAAACAAATAAATAATTTTTAAAGGGGGCCCTGAAGTATTAAACAAGCAACAGGTATGTTTATGTTGTCTGTCTATGCATTTCACAGAAGGGGTTTATAATTAAAGCCTACCTGGCCATTATTCAAATCATTTTCCTAATCTAGAAAGGCTTCTTCCAAAGAAAATTGCCTCTGAAACGGTTTCCGTGAAAAGACTCAAAGTATATATTCTTACCCTGAATTGAAAGGTTCCTTACCTGTGACACTGACTTTACGGCAAAAATGGGTACCTGGGTTTTTCCTAAACCTGAGAAGAAGCCAGTGGGGCTTTGTCTTAACTATGAATATAGAGGAAAAAATAACAATGTTTGCCCCTGTGTTCAGTGCTGAGGGGTCGGTGATGAATATAGAAAATGAGCCCCTCGGGCAGGGCCTAGGGAGCTCGCAGCAGTGAGGCAGTGTGGACTCGCTTGCTCTCCGACCTGGTGACTCCCTGAAGTTTGAACCAGAATTTTGCAAAATTCCTAACAGCTTTGAGCCACGGGGACTCTTCTCCATGGCTCAGCACCTTCCAGCTCATCGACTGCGTACTTCACTCTTCACAAAAAAATTGGTGAAGCTGGCCACCTCAGACTTCTCAGGATGGAGCTAGTACAGCTGTTCTTTTGCCTGCTCACTGCTTCTAGTTTTAGGAAGCAAATACAGAGTTCTCCAATCTGGGTAGAAGGGACGTCCACACATAACGTCTTGAAGAGAAATGCGCATTTCCTTTACTTCAATACAAAGTGTATCTGTTTGATTTCCTACTTACATCTAAAGTATCTGGACTCAGTAACTCTCCAAAAAAGCAAAGTGAAGTAGCTCCAGTTATTTTATAAGATGCTGCCCTGAGACACATGTAGCTGTTTTCTCTTTCACTGTGTTTGCCCCCCTCATTCCCACCACCCACAAATCTACCCTGATCTACCCTAATATGTCTGCTATTGTGTGATCTTAATGTCCAAAGGTATTCTGACTAGTAAACCACCAAGTAATCAGAGCCAGGGAAATGGCTCAGTGGAATAAGTGCTTCCCTAGCAATCCCTGCTTCCACCAAAAAAAAGAAAGAAAAAAAACAAGTAATTGTAAACTCCCAGAAATGTTTGGTTTTAATTTTGTTGTAAGACATTTCTGTTAAAACTAAAAAACAATAGTCCCATCAACCTGCCCCTAATGTCTCAAACATTTCAAATGCAGTATCTAAGTATAGTCTTGAAACTTGCAGCTAATGTATGTTAAAAAGGTTATTTCCTCTACAGTATTTCAGCCAAAATCATTCTTGAATGATAGCCATTAGAAGAAATGAGAAGTTCTTAGCAAAGGAATTTGGTGTTGACCCAGAACACAAATCTGTATGTATGTATATGTATGTATGTATGTATGTATGTATGTATGTATGTATATATGTATGTATGTATGTATTGATAGAAATAGACTGATAGATTGATAGATAGATAGTTTCTGTCCTATCTCCCCTCCAAAAACATGCACTCAGTATAAAATCATTCAAATACAATAAAGATTTAGCATAGAGCTGGGGATATAGCCCAGTGACACAACACCTGCCTAGTAAGCAGAAGTCCTGATTCCCAATGCCAAAAATAGATATAGCATAATCTAAGCAGGATTTTAAAATTATAAATTCTGAAAACCTGAATTGTCCTTCTAGCATGGCTGGATTGCTCATATTCTTTATTCCACCGAGGACCTGTTTTCTAAAATTTCTTGCTTAAAGCTGTCTCTGTTAGAATCAGGTAATAAAGGGGAGGAGGCAAAGGTAGCCTGTGACCCTGTTCACTGTTGTAAACTTTCTTACCGCTTTTGCTAAACTTCTGAGTTAATTCTTTGGGCTTACAAATGAGCAATTATTACCTGTCCTGTTTTTGCTATTAAAATGGATGATAACCACTTTTTTCTTCACAGTAAACAGACATCAGAATTTTAGATTTCCAAGATGGAAAACTCGGCTATAAATTCATCCTTCATATCAATTTCAAAACAAACAATAAAAACAAAGTTTGTAGAAATGAATGACCCACTGGGGAGACAGTTCAGCAGCATAAGCTCCTGCCTGAGAAGTACAAGGTACTGAGTTCAACCCCCTATACCAATTAAAAAAAAGAATGAATAACCCTTGCCCCTGTGAGTTTGTTTCATCATATCCATCTCTACCTGTGCTCTAACTTTGGTCCTGGAGCTGCCCACAGGCCACACCACATTGACTTGTTCTGTGCAGCAAAGAAAATGCTCATTTTTGTCTCCTAGTCTGAATTCATTCAAAGGCATGGAACTTTCTGCTCCAAACTTCATGATCAACTCTTTTCACTCTAAAATTTCAATGTAATGGACACCATTCTCTACATGAATACCTCGATAATTTTTTTCAGTTTGTTCTTATGCTACTTGAGTCTTTTCAGAAATAGTGCAAGGCAAAAAATCATACTGAGAAGTCTATTAGAATGTCTACCACATTTAAAATGTCAGCACCGTGATTCATTGCCTTGTGTCAGTTCTCCTATGTGCTTGAACACGATGATGAACAGTCTTCTCAGCAAAGTTTGCTGGAAAGCTTGAAGGGCAGAGGTCTTGGGAGTAAGAAGGGCACATGCACATGGTTAGCCCAGGCAAGGCACTAGGGGAGATACCTGAGTCGAGCGACGGGACTAAGGAACCTCTGGTATTGGCAGAAACAGCCCTTGCCACCATCACCCTGAGCAGGCCACCAGATCCTGGACCATCACCTACCTCCACTACGTGTGGAAGAGAGTTAATGTCCACAGAAACAGATTGGGGCCCTGAACTGAATTCCTACACTGCTCGTGTTACCTTACAGTCTGATAATAAATTCTCTGGGCTGTTAGAATGGGTCCTTGCTATTATAAACTATAAGATAATTCAAATGTGAATACTCGCATGTTGTACCAGAAGGAGCAGATATTGATTGAGCACCCTTTGTATCTAGTATTTTCTGTGCACTTTCCTATTTAATCTCAACTACATCTTGAACAGCTATATTCTTACTGTTGATTTTTAGATGGGAAGCTCAAAACCCAGAAAGGCCAAAGCAGCACGCTTGTGAAATGTTGATTAGGGATTTGAGTTTGGGTCAGATTACAAAGCCCCTGTTCTTTCCACAGTGGCTGCTGGTGAGATATAGATTTCCTCACATATTGAAGAAATTGAATTTGGCATTGAATAGCATCATCTAAATCTTACCTCTGAAAATAGTTTTGGCAGTTCCTCAAGTAACTGATTTGCATTTTGTTGCCTAACATTTATTTCTGTTTGATAACATTTCCAATATTTAAACACACAGAAAATGTTGTTGATGTGTGACATTTAAATTAGTTTTTGCATGTCTTTCTTTCTGACAATTTTAGGTCATTGAGTTATAAAGAAGAGCTTTCTTTATATGTAAGAAAGGCAGTTACATAATCCAATAAGAAAGGGCCAAAGAAGAAAGTTCAGAAACTGTAATTCTTCTTAGCAAGGTCCAACAGACTCCTGAATTAACATCAGTTTGGAAATGTGCTAAAATGCAGAGTTTTGAAGCCTGTCTCGGAGAACCAGCTCTTAGGTATGGAAGCCTATTCTCTACATTTTAAACACTGTAACAGAGGGCCAGCCAAATAGCTCAGTAGATTAAAGCACCTGCAAGCAGGTGCAGGAGCCAGCGGTTCAATCCCCAGGCCTGCCATGCCGGCCCCGTCCTTGGGGCACACTGAGACAGCAATTGAGACTGGGCATGGTGGCATGTGCCTATAATCCCAGCTCTTGGGAGGCTCTAAGCAGGTGGATCACTGCAAGTCTGATCTAGTAGTGAGATCTTAAACATCTTGTAGACCCTTCCCTAAAATAGAGAAAATAAATAAATAAATACTGTAACAGTTCAAGGAGTCACAACTACAGACAAGAAAATATAAAAGAAGTTGCATTAAGATCTTGAATTTGAAGTGGACACACTGTGAAATTAATTTCTCTGTTTAGATAAACTCATCTATGGGAAAACTGCTAAGTGAGCCATTTTATGCATAAAGCATGTGGACTCAGATTATGCCACCCATATCCTTATAACAAGCCAGCAAACCACTACACACACAAAGCTACCAGGCCCTTGGCCTATGGTACTTCACCTGCTGTCCCCTCTTTCCCTCTTTCTCCCTCCCATGACCATATCCCTCTACTGCAACCTTATATATTTGCTCTAAAGCAAATATGCCTGTTAAGAAGGGGACGAACAAAGCCATCTTTATCAGGCCTCTTCAGCTGAGCCCCCGCTGCTGACTCATACCATGTTTCTCCCTTTTAGCAAAATTATGTTCAACTCACCACCTTCTTTACCTTGTTGGTGTCAACTTGATCTCTCAAAAGCACCACCTTGGAAGCCTTCCCACCGCAGGTAGAGGCCAGTGTTCTTCTGGGTGTGTGTTATGTCGTCTAAGTGACTTCTGACATATGTAGATGCAGCCCTTCTGGTTCTCTTAGGACTACTGTTTGCACAGTCTATCTTTTTCCACACTCCTGCTTTTCACCTCTTTTGTCTTGGAATTTAAATCACTTATGTGTCCTGAAGAGAGCACATAGTTGAGTCTAGCCATTTTACCCACCCTTTTTACTCCACATACATTCAGTGGAATTGCTGTTATGGGTGAATTTATTTGTTCTTCCATTGTATTTGCTGGGTATATTTGCTTTTAAATTACATATTTTAAATTTTACTGTAACTATTAAGATGCTTAGATTTATTTGACTTCAACATATTTCATTCTCATTTGTTCCTATCTTTCATTTATTGTTGCCTTCTTATGTTAAATATTTTTAGTCTATTGTACCATTACAATTTCATGTTAGATTTTTAGGCCTATTTTTGAGAACTTGTTGTTATTGTTGTTGTTGTTTGTGCTTATTCCAGAGTTTATAATACACATCCCTAATTTAGTACAATAGACTTCAGGATAATAGTGACTTAATGTCAGTAACATGTATCACCTTAGTTTCCCTATCTTGTGGTATTGCTATCAGATACATATATCTACACTGGGTTTCAGTTTCTAGCTTAGATATTAGCAAAGCTAAGTCTTCATATCTCAAGGCCTCAGACAAAGTAGATAAAACATAGGAGTTAGATAATGTCTCCAAAACCTTTTTTGCAGCTATTCTTTGGCTGAACTTTATAAATAAACTGGAGGTGGTAGTAGGTGAGTAGTAGTTATATGACAAAATATGTAGAAAGAATACCAGGACAAAGTGAATAGGGGATGCACCCCCCTACCCAAACCCACCATAGCAAACGATGTATGTGCACATAAAGAGCAACACAGACCAATGCAGTAATTGTGAAAATATAACCATGAGCCAAGACCATCAAAGGAAGAAGAGGATAAAGAGGAGTGTTAAGAAGAGGAAGTCATGGAGCTCAATGACAGAAAATGAAACAATGAAATGAAAGTGTTGGAATTAGCAAGGGGCCTTTGCATTAAAGTAAAACTAACCACTGTTAATATGATGTCTTAGGGCCAGTGGAAGAGCTCAGCAGATTAAGCACCTGCCTAGCCAAGTGCAGGACCCAAGGTTTGATCCCCGACACTGTATGCCACTCTGGCCCCATTCCCAGGCACACTGAGCTGACCGCTGAGACCAGGCATGGTGGTGCATGCCTGTAATTCCAAGGCAGGGGGGGCTGAAAACAGGATGATCACTATGAGTCTGAGATGTGTAATGAAACCCTGTACCAAATACATTAATATATATATATATATATGTATATTAATATGTGTGTATATGTATATTATATATACATATACACATATATGCATATACATATATATATATATAAAGCACAGATCTCCCTCACCTGCGAGAAGAGAGGCTGGGGTGGCCTCCTCCTCTACACCATCAGTAACCATTGGAGAATCTGGACCAAGGCAGGCCTTGCTTCCTCCAGTGTATGGATCCCAAGACTGTTCTAAGAATTGAATCCATGTAGCAGAATGGGAAGGAGGAGCCCAGCTCGGGTAAATGGCTAACCATTCCCACTAACATTTTACATTACAAGTAGATCTCAGATGACCAAGGATTGGAAGAAACAATGAGGATGTACCTGCTTTTTGTTATTTTTAGTCCACATTTGACTTTGACTTTTCTTTGGAGAAATATACTCTAGTCTTCTAGTTCATACACTTCGGTAGACCCAATACAGAAACCAGCCTTGGCCAGTTGATGTATGTATTCTAGCTCCAGCCACTTGGCTTAGTTTAGTTCAGATGTGGGCAAGGACCAAAGTTATTCACAGCTATGACTTTCTCAGAATTTTCAAGAAGGTATCTGGTAAGTATTCCTGTCTTGGTTGGTGTTGCTAAGCTGTGGGTATGTATTCAACTCTCAGTGACTATATACTACCTCTCCTGTCTACCATGGCCACAAATGTCTCCCAAACATTTTTTAAAAAGCAATTTTTAAAAAAGACAGAGAGAGAAATGAAATAAAAGGCTAGCCAAATAACTCAGCAGATTAAAGCACCTGCTTAGGCAGAGCTCAGCAGCCAGGGTTCAATTTCTGGCATGCCATCCCAGCCCCATCCCCAGGGGACGCTGAGACTGCAATTGAGACTAGGTGTGGTGGTGTGTGCCTGGTTGGCTGAACACAGGGGGATCCCTGCAAGTCTACTCTACATAGTGAGACCCTGTAGACCCTATAAAAAGAAAAAAAGAAAGAGAAAGAAAGAAAGAAAGAAAGAAAGAAAGAAAGAAAGAAAGAAAGAAAGAAAGAAAGAAAGAAAGAAAGAAAGAAAATGACTTGAACAATCCAGCCATGCCAGAGACCACAGCCAAAAATTCCCTCTTATCTTAAGTAAATTTGAGTTGGATTTTCTTTAACTTACAAGTTAGCTCCTTTATTAATATTCATTTAAAATTCAATTCCTTAAAGTAGACTCCCTTCCTACACTTGGGGTTATGTGTAGCTACTGGGTGCTGCACTGAATAAGCAGGCAGCATTTTCATGACCCAAGATTCTATCGGAACTTCTTTTCTACAGCGTTTTTCTTTCTTTCTTCA
This sequence comes from Ctenomys sociabilis, assembly GCA_004027165.1. Lineage (NCBI taxonomy): Eukaryota > Metazoa > Chordata > Mammalia > Rodentia > Ctenomyidae > Ctenomys > Ctenomys sociabilis. Next base: position 2,080 of record PVKA01007414.1, on the reverse strand, counting down.
TTTCTTCCTTTTTTTAATAATGTTAGTGACAAAACAATGAGCTCAGATTATGATTCATATGAGTTACAGTATTATATTTGGACTAGAGGTTCCACTTAGAAACCTAGTAGCTAAAAATGTAAAATACTGTCTTCCTCAACTTAATACTTCCAACTGAAAATGTTCCAAGTTTCTTTATATATAAGCTTCCAAGGAACTTGTAGTAATTGTCAATATAGCTAAAGAAACATAGTTCATGTCATATGAGCAAATATAACAGCATTTCAAGAATTTTTAAATTGCATTGCTTCTGATAATGACAGTATCATTCTGGGAAATGTTTTTTTTTTTATGAAAAAGTTCCCTTTCCTTCTGGCCCTGTTCTTGGAAAGGGCAACCTATACTTTGGACTGTGTCTGTGGCCTCCAAATTGGGCTATGAAGATGAATCAATCCTCAAAAAAAATTTCCCTTGGGAATTTCTGGGTCTCATTTTACTCTTCCAAAGCAAGAGGTTATTTATGTAAATGAAGCAATGCATAAAATAAAGGACTCCCTCACCATGTTGCAAACCAAGAAAGAAAAAGCGAAATGAACACACGTTAAGTATTTTCCACTGCAAAGATGGTCTCATTCCTTAACGATCTCTTGCCAACCATTTTTAATCTATTTAGATTTCTGGATCTTGCTCAGACCTCCGACCTCCTCTTTGTCCAGCTCAACAGATCTGTGTCCATTTTTCCAGAGCCTATGTGACATACTTTCACATAAAACCATTAAATCTATATTTAAAATGTACATTGCAGAGAGCAAAAGGAGGAGGAGCAAGATGAAAATAATCAACATATATTTTATGTATGGGCCAATATGCCAGAACAAATCTCATTCTGTACCACATATATATATATATATATATATATATATATATATATATATATATATATATATATATATATATAGTGTTCATTCTGCCTCTACCTCTATGAGAAAAAAAAAAAAGCAAGTTTTGCACAGTGCTCAGGTTGGCTGCTGAGCATTTTTGCACATTAATTCACAGTTTTATTCAGCTCCAAATTTTAACAAGGTCAAATTCTCAAATAATTGGCTGTAAGGTGATACAGCACATAACATGTTTGGTTTTGTTCCCTGCACTCCTGCCCCATAACCCGGGTAATCAAGGCAGATAATTGTATGTGCTATCATGCCCCAGGTAAACAGACTTGCAGTTGGAAGGTTCTGAGGATCTCTTTTATGTTTTCTTCTACCTCCACCGTATTGCAGGTTTTCAGAAATTGGAAATCAAAGTGACCTCATTTTGTTTAATGACTCCATAGTTGGTTTAATTATTTTCTTAATCACAAAATGTGACAGAGGGCGAATTTCTGGGGTGGGAGAAGAACTACGTAGCACTGAGAATATTATCGTGTGCCTACTACTGTCATTTTCTTCTCCTCCATAAACAGCTTGGGGGATCTTCTGATCCAGAGATCTTCTGACCTACAGAAGAATAACTCCAGAGTGCCTCAGTCCCCTTCAGAGGACAAACACAGCAGGCTTCTCTATGCTAAGCAACATGTTCTTGCCCTGATGCAAATGCAGAACAGAGCAGTAGTCACAAAAACTGACCCTAAGAAAAAAATCCTCCAATAGAATGAAGTCAAATTATATCCCCAACCTGCAGAAAACACAAAGAGAAGCCCCCAGATGGTGCCTGGTGACCCTTCAGTGGTCAGGGTCCATGTCAGTTCAACAGCACCAAGTACCTCAATCAATGGCCCATCACCAGTTATAACACACCTGCCTTTCTGGAAGTAGAGGACAGTCACCACCCCTTCTGGCCACCCAAGAGCCTCATTCTGAGGCCCATGTCTTCCAGTTTTTCTCTTGCAATAAAAAGCACGTGCAAAATGTTGGCTGGCCTTGTGGCTCTTCTATTTCTTCAACTCTGACTTGGGATCTTAGGTTGTTAACCATCCAGAAGAAAAGCTGATTAGTATCCTGCAGCTTATGCCATTCACTTTGCCTTATCTGACTCAATTGATTTTACTTGTTATACATTTCCTTTTGTATTTCTGCTTTTCGCTTGTTATACTAGGGAGACT
>PVKA01007413.1:0-77939 GCA_004027165.1 Ctenomys sociabilis | reverse complement strand
AAAAAAAAAAAAAAAAAAAAAAAAAAAAAAAAAAAAAAAAAAAAAAAAAAAAAAAAAAAAAAAAAAAAAAAAAAAAAAAAAAAAAAAAAAAAAAAAAACAAACAAAGAAAAAGAATAAAGCAATGACTTCTTTTTTTTCATGCATTTGATCACTCAGTCAGTGAGCAAAGAGTGGAACAGAATTCTTTTTCTAAATGTATTCTGCTAAGAATGATAAAGGAATGATAGCTTATCACCAATTTGCAACCTGTTAGGAATTCAGTGTTTGTATCGCCCCTCTCAACTGCATGTGGTGAAACTGCAATCTCCAATGTGCCTGTATTTGGAGATGAGGCCTTAGGAATGAATTAAGATTAAATGACTTCATAAGGGTGGGGCTCTGATCCAACAGGATTGATGCCTTTACAGTAAGAGACCAGAGAGCACCCCTCTCCCTCACCCACATGAGTTTTCTGAGCACACACACAGATGGAAACCATGCACAGACCAGAAGAGGCACCAGGACCACACCGAGCGCTAGGACCTTGCAGCTGGACTTTCTGTTGTCCAGAATTGCACAGCATGGATTTCTGCTGCTAACGCCGCGCGTCTGTGGTATTTTACGACAGTGACTCCAGCTGTCCAAGACACATCTTTGATGAACAAGAAATCTAGGCACAAATAACTGATTCCCCGGAAAGAGAAACAGGCAGAAATCATGTGGCCCTGATGAAAGAGGACTGCACAACCTGTGAGATGTTCTTGGCAAAGACAACACCAAGGAAAAGCTAGACCTGAAATCTGAGCAATCCTCTAGGTTCAACTGTCAACTTAAACAAAAATAAAGCAGAGAGAAAACCTAAAGTAACATCGTAGGGAGTAAATCAGCAAGCCAGACTCCGAGAGTCTCCATAAGAAAGCACTTTGTTCCTTCACCATAGCAGCCAACCACAGATGTACAGGGAGAGTGGGCGGGCGTGGGGGGAGGACCCAGCAAGAAGGAGGGAGGCGGAAGGCTGCTGGCCTAACAGAGGCTGAAAAGCACCCCCAACCACGTGGTATGTTTTGTTTTTACATTCAAGAAAGCTATAAGAAAACTGAGGAAAGGAAAAATGTGTAGATACCTGATGGTACTGAATTATTGCATATTATATGTGTAATACAGAATTGTAACATTGTTAGTTTCAGTAATTTTGAGGGACACACACTGATTTATGTATGCAAGGGACCGGGTCTGCTTTGGGAGCGCGTGGGGAGGGACGCAAGGAGGGTCCCTGTGGTGCTCGGCCGTGCGGGGCACAGGCTCGCTGCTCTGTGCTCTGTTTACAGATGTTTGATAAGTTTCCATTTCTGACAGGTTTCAAAACAATAAGAGTTTCATAAATTGAGATCATATTATAAAGTAACCTGGGTATGAGTCTATATGTATAGGCAAACTTCTATGTTGTTTTTCATTTAATACATAAAATGTAAACAATTTTCATCTTTTTAAAAGCATACTTTTCAAAATCCTAATCAGAATAACCAAGAAGAATATTATTAACAGGTGTAAAGTCCAAGCCCATTCTATTATTACAAGATTGTAGCACTTACAAGAAAATACATTCTTTAACAAGAATTTTCATCCTAATAATATTTTATTGATTGTTCTAGGGACCCATTTAGTCCTGCCTCATTGTGAGAGAGCAGCTTTTTCTCATCATGTTTCAATGAGATGAAAAATCGCCAGAGCCTAAAGGGGCTACACATTCCATGCGAAGGACACTGTTTCTTCAGCAATGAAAGAAGGATCCCCACCACCTTCCAGTAATGTCTTCCTAGTGATTAAGTCCGGGGGCAGTAAGATACACCAAGTTACTTACGATTTACTACGTTGGCTTTAGTTTCTAAGTACCAATGGTAAGTGGAGTTCATCTAGACCGTAACGATCCACGTAGATGCACGTGTTCTCCCGTCAACCCTGCGCTGCAGGACCCACAGCGGCCGGGAGCTGTGGGCTGGCTCCATCACAGCAAGATGCCATGACCTTTTCAGAAATGCCCCCTCTCCTTTAGATCTCCACTAACTCTTCACCACTTTCTCGCGTGTCTAGGAAGACTGACACACTCTGAAAGTCACGTTATTTGCTCATGGGAAATGAAGACAATAACTATAAATAGAGACAGAATTCTAGCAGGAGACACTAGCCCAGACTTGGGAAAGCTGAAAGACGTAAGAACAGAGGCGGTAGTGGACAGTGCCCTGAAACAGCCGCGGCTCCAGAGCGCATGCTCCGTGAGTGTGAGGGCTAATCCTCTCTGTGACAGAAGAGAGGAATCGCTTGGGGCACCAAGGAGCCACCACACAGTAGAAAAAGAAAGGCGAGGCTCTTACAGGGGAAGTCATGGTCTTTACTGTAAATGAACAAGCTCGACAAGCAATGCATGCAGGCAAAGCGCAAGATTAAGACATGGAGGAACTGGGACGAAAGCTGGGACGTGGACTTCATTAAGGAAAAATAAAACAAGCACTACAAAGGGGCGTGAGGCCATTCCGCTGTTTTCCTTTGACACCCAGGGCTATGTCTCAGCTCTGCACTCGTGTACCATGACCATATCTACGTTCATGCCTGGACTGCAGATTGAGGCTCTGTTTCCAAAAAATTACGTTCCTGTCAATCCATCTCAGTGAAAAAACATCCAGGAAAAAAGGCATCAGAAGTAAATTTAATTAATTAACTAATTTATTTATTTTTGCCATAATGGGGATTGAACTCAGGCCCTTGCACTTGCCAGGGAAGCGCTTATTCCACTGACCCGCTTCCCCGGCCCCAGGCAGGTGCTTCTACTGAGCTATCTCCCTGGCCCAGAAGTAAATGTAAAAGTAGGGGAAAATATTAAAAGGAAAATTTGTAGGTAAAGGTTAGAGGTCAACACAACACGGTGTCACGAGAAGAAGCACACTCGGGCTTGGGGCAGGCATTTTGTAGGCATGTGGGGCATCAATGCAGATATATCTCCTCTCTCAGCCTATACAGGGCAGGCCTCACAATTTTGCAGCAAATGGGGAGACGGAGAGACAGTCCAATGAGCAAGGCTCACGCAAGAGTGTGGGAGAGAGGAAGTCTAGTATTAGACAGAAGGGTGGCAGAGTAAGACCCAAGGGGCAGGAAAAGCATGACCAAGACAGATGAAGGGGAATTTTAATAGTTGGGAAGCAGCGTTTCATGGTGTGGGGGGTGGAATGAAACGATGGATCTTTGGAGGGACATGTTCCAGCGATCGTCTGGGAAGGCCCTGGTGGGAGGGATGGCATGAGGGATAACTAGAGGTTGATGCTGTACCTCAGTTTACCTTTTGGGAAGCTACTGTAAGCTGTGGCTCTGTCCCACAGAGCTGCTTCCTCTATACAAGTGTTTAAAAATTATCACACAGACTTGGTGGACTCAGAGATCCCTTAGAGATGGACAGCAGAGTAACCTAGTGACCCAGACACCTCGCAACGACAGCCTCTTCCAGAGAAGCCCAGCCCATGGGTACCACAGTGGGTGAGAGACTCTGATGCCTTCAGGCCAGGTCTGTGGCTTTCACTCCTTCGCAGCTACATCTTGGGCAGCACTGCGTCCAAGGTTCTTTCCAAGTCTAACTCTCCCACTTAAGTTTCTGGGTCCAAATTTTCTCTATTATTATTATTATTGGTGCTGGGGATTGAACTCAGAACCTTGTGCTTTCCAGGCAGGTGACAATGCCCTCAGCTATCTCCCCAGCTCCAATATTTATGAAAACTCATTTCCTTACCATTATATCACTATTTAATGTTTTAAATTATTTCTATGTGACCTAAGATTTCATCTATTAGGAAGATCTAGAATCTGGATGTTTTTAAACCAGCCTTCTTCTTAGATTGGAACTAACTTGAATGAAAAATCCCATTTGAAAAGGTGAACTCTAGAACATTCTGTGGTAACAGTGACTTGGTCTGCCCCCTGTTTGTTCCCTGGGCTACAGGAAACTGGGAAACCCTCTGGCACAGGTGAGACCTCAGTGGCTATGTGTGGCATAGAATGGCTTTCTAACCAATAACCTGGCCTCTGCGGGGTGGGGAGGCATGAGGCACTGACTTTCCATGGCAACTGAACCACGTGCTGGGAACAGAGGAGCCAAGTGGGAACACAGAGCCCAGCCTCCACCCATCTCCCTGACGGCAATGCTCTGGGTGCGTAGCAGCCCCGTTCTGCTCCAGGGAGATGAAACTGGGGGCCATGAGACCAGCTGAAAGGCTCAGGTGTCTGACTCCCTCAGCAGAGGAGGGTGGCAAAGCACCCTTGAATGGACACCCATGCAGGGACGCAAAGAGTGATTTCTGGTCTAATGTCCTCACCTCTTCCTAGTCATGATAGCATAGGAGGACATCATCACTGGAAAGGGAGAAGTCTCAGCTCACTATATGCCAGTGTAGTTTAAGAAGGGCTCTTTCTCCTGACTTCTGTCACCAATGACAGGGAAGCTGTCATTGGTAATCTGTGTTCTGGAAGCAAAGCATAACTCAGGAATCCACATTATGCATAGACTCAGGCCCCTGAATTCATAGTTTGATTTGACACGTGGCTTTCCCGGGATAGTCTTTCTCTAATGATTTTATCAGAGGTATGTGAACTTGTTTTCCTAAAATAAAAACTCTTTTCTAAATGTAAATATTTGCTGACTGCAGGTATTGTGTATATGTGTTTGTGTGTGTGAGTGTGTGTGTGTGCGTGTGAGTGCAAATGGCTGATTCTTTCCTTGAGCTTAAAATCTCATAGGATTGATAAGTAATAAACAAGTAAATATAAAATTGTGACAAAGAAAATTAAGGTGCAAGCAATATGATTCTCACAGGAGACATTAAATAGCAGACACAGGTGACAATGGAATCCCCTCAGTGATGGTGAACAGCTGGGTCCTCTTTGTGTGGAGCACACTGAGATCTGAACAACGGGAGACAGCTGCAGGTGGACAGAAGGAGGACCCTCATGCAGGGCCTGTGCCCAGGCAAGAGCTGCAGAGGTAGGGAGCTCCCACGGCTGCGGCAGGTGACACGGACACCACGACATGGAGCTGGGGTCATGGGCAGGTCCTCATAGAAGTCTGTACCACACAAAGACCTGTTATTCATTTAGGAATCGCTCCCCAGTAATTAATTATTCATGGCAAAATACTTATAATCAAAAGAATAACATATTTTTGAGGTGCTCACTATGCAACAGCCCCTGCTTCCGGTCCATTGTCTCAGATCATTTCCCAGACACACTTGCAAGATAGGCAGGGTCCTGGTGCCCAGGTGGGGCGGCTGGGGCCCACACAGCCGTGACTCCTGTTATGTCTTCAGGGAGCAAACCGGGACGCTTGGATCGGGACTGGGCGAGTGCTCTGAGCTCTTAGCGGAACTGAGAGACACCCTCTCTCTCCTGAGCAGTATCTGAGCCTCAGCACAGCCAGAGGCAAGCAGAGCAGTGGGAGTGCGGGTGCTCCGGAAGAGGCTCTTCGGATTCTGCTTAGTGTCCCCTTTGGATCTGGCTGCACCGGCCCAGAATCCAGATGCCTAACAAAACCAGGGCTTGTGAGGAGGGGGGTAGAAGAGATGATTGGACATTAGTGCGGAGAGAGGCCAGGGCAAAGGTGCAAGAAGGCGTCAGGTCTGCGCAGGTGCGGGGAGGAGGCAGCCTGGGCTCACTGTCATCCCTTGCTGCACATGTGTTTCCTGGGAAGCACAGGTAGACCATGGCAAGAGGGGAGTGGGCCAGCCGGGCAATGTGGAGCTGACCCTGGAGAACGCAGATCCTTCTAAAGATGACGGTATCACGGTGTTCTCAGTCCTTGTGCTGCTTGCCCAAAGGAACATGGAGGTGAAACAACGGACCCACCCAGCAAGGGCTGTGGGAGTTTCCCACCTGGTCTGGCATTAAGACAGTGGGTTTAATGACAGTGTAATGGCTACGCTCTGCTTCTGGTGGCTCTGAGAGTTACAGCTTCTGTGAGCCATGTGCCACCTCTACCCATAGTGTCTCTTTCTGTCCCATCACCAAAGCCAGAAACCACGCCCGAGAGTCACCCTGCGTTGCCCTTTCCATCGCTGGCTCATCCCTAGCTTTGCTGTTTCCACATTCTGCCATTGACCGCAGAGAGGAGCCCTTCTTTTTCTCAGCTGCTAGTGCCTGAGCCCAGGCCACGACTGCCACTGTGGCCAGCAGGTCCTGCCCCAGCCTTGCCCAGGACACTCACGCTGCATACAAGGGTCCTCTTTCCAAGGCGCAGGTCTAGCTCTGCCGCCTTCCTTCCTTTACTTGCCGCTGTTCGGTGCCCTCCACTGCCGGCTCCAGCACTCCTTGCAAGGCCTTCTGTCTCCAGGCCCTTGCCTCCCCCTGTACCTCCATCTCTGCTTAAAATAAAGTGCTTAAAATTCTAGTCTCTGAACGACTATGGGCATCCTTCACGTTCTAGTTCTCATACTCTTCTGCCTGAAGTACCTTCCCCATCTTTGTGTTTTGAGACTAAGTTTAAGTGCTGTTCTCTCCATGAAATCCTTCTTACACTGCCTCTTTACTTGTGGTAGACAGGACAGTGAACCCCTGCCCAAGAGCAGTCTAGGTGTCAGTCTACCATGCAACTGCCTGGCTTAGTGACTGTGTTTCTGCAGATGAAATTCGGTTAAGGACCCCCAGAAGCACTGCTGATCTCTGGGCCCAGGGAAGGTAGGTTCTTAGGATGGAGGCAGAGGGCTCACTCATAGAGGGGATGAGCTGATGCTAGTGACCAGGGAGGGAGAGAGGATGGAATTTTAAAATGGCTACAGCATCCTATTGATTTTAAAAGCAGGAAGAGAGACCTTGAACTGTGGAATAGCTTGCCACCTTAGAGGCTGAGAAGCTGAGCAAGACCTCCAACCTAGCACCTGCAGAAGCCACGTAGCCTGGCTAACTCCGTGGTGTTAGGGCTTCTGACCTCGGGAACTGCAAGATAAATTTGTGCAGTTTTTAAAGCACTAAGATTGCACTAATTTGTTACAGCAGCAATAAGAAACTAATGCTTATTCATTGTGCTGCTTATCTTTTACCGCAAGAGAAAACCAGTCTCTGCCTTAAACTCCTGTGGGACTCGCTTACATGTCTCCTCCTCTAATGGCTGCACAGGCTCTTGAAGACATGCACAAGCCTCGCACGCTGGCACACACAGAGGGCTGAGAGCCAGCTTTCCTCCGTCCACTCATTTGTTCACTCCCTCTCTCATTACATGTCTATTTGCTGAATGTTTGATATGCACCAGATACTGCTATGTGCAATCACTATATGGAGGAGCAAACGCAGAGAGTGTTCTGGCTGTGTGGAGCTCCAGGTTGGACAAGGAGGTGGGTGGAGGTGAAAGAGGGTGGAAGAGGTTTGGATGGTGCTCTTGCAGAGAGAACGGTGTGTGGAGCACGGTGCGTGCCTAGGACTGAACTATGGAACGCGATGACATGAGCCACTCTGTTGGGGAGATGATCTCAAGAGAAAGGGGGCACTGGGAGCTGCAGGGTCTTCCAGACTGTTTCCCTAACAGCAAAGGAAATTTACTAGAACTCGTGCAGCAGGCGAGGGAGATGGCGGAGCCTGGATGTATAGAGGTGATCACTCTTGTTCCTATATCGTGATGCGCTGAGGCCGGTGTGAGAGAAGAGTGAGAAGCAGAGAATATTCAGGGAAGAATGCAAGGGAGGGGGGGAGGTAAGCATGAGGATAGAGGAGCGGACAACACAAGGCAAAAACCAGGAGATCCAGCACTAAACGAGATGGTGGGTGAGGAAGGTGTCAAGGATGTCTTTGTTGGATATGAGGATGCAGCTCTTTTCGATTAACATGGCATAATGGAAGTCATTTAGTAGGATTAAGAGATTATGGAGACTGCATTAAAAATTCTAAATCAGTTCAGAGTTTAAGGACCCTATTTCCATTCTGGTCCCAGTAGTATTAGGCTGGGTGGACTTGATAAATCACATAAGTCCTGATTAAAATGATATCAACAGTTATCTTCACGAAGGGGTGATTAGATGAAATTAGAGACTGAATTTGATAGAACAAGTTTCTGCTGGCTGTCACTTCTGCCCTGACCCCATCTGGTGCGATCTGGAAAGTGCAGAGGGAAGACACTCCATGCCTCCTTGTCTTCATGGAGGTCAAACTGTGCAGCGTCACGTGAGCACCAAGCCAAGTTAGGTGAGGGGTGCAACCGCAAGGCAAGCTCACCCGTGGATGATAGGAGAAAGGGCCTAGTGGCCCCATTTTCCTGGATGACAGATACCAACTCCTAGAAAGACAACCACACTATTCACTGAAGAACAACCACGGTTGTGGGGATGAGCTTGGTCAGGGCCAGCAGAGACACTGACCAGCAGAGTGCAGGCCACACTGCTAACCCACCCGACCATGAGCTCCATGAGCAGTGTGGCATGAAATTTTGAGATGGCCTGGTACACAGCAGAAGCTGACCGATACACTTAGGCCAAGAGACAGTATCGAGACAGAGAAGCCGAGGGCAGCTCATGGAAGGATTAATCTTTTTTTTTTTAATGTATTTAGTACAGGGTCTCACTACACAGATTGGACTCATAGTGATTCTCCTGTTTTTAGCCTCCAAAATGCTGGGATTACAGGTGTGACACCATGCCCAGCCTCAGTAGCTATCTCAGAGCCCATGCCGGGGATTGAAACCCAGCCCCTGCATCTGCCTAAGAAGGCACTTTAATCTGCTGAGCTATCTGGCCAGCCTGCAAGAATTAATCTTGGTAGTAGATTTTATAAGGTTTTATGAAACATGACCATCAGTCACCCTCCCCTACATTAAAGCAAACAAACTTTAGTACCCCAAATGTCTAGATTTTAAGAACAGTATATGCACAGCCAGGATTTGGGGGAGACAGGCTAAGAAGCAAAGTAATTCTGGGCTTCAGAGATGAGAGTGATTCATAAAATGTGGGTGGGAAAATAGCACCATTTTGATGGAACAAAGGTAACAGGACAAGTTCATGTAACGTGCGTCATGCTGGCAGCTGTGGGGCCTGCCAGAAGCATCGGCTGGCCCAGGGTGACTGCATGTGCAGACGCCGGGGAGCCCAGCTCAGAGAGGCCGCAGAGCCGCCCCTTTCCTGGAAACAAAGCTTTGGAAATGGCGGTGTGCTCTGCTGTGGGTCACCAGGGATGCCGCGTGGTGCTCCAGGGCACCTTCCTTTCAGAGGTGACACGAATTGGAACCTGCCCCACTGAGGCTCATGGTCCTCTCCTGAGCAAGAGTTTAATTACCTTCCTAGTCTGCAGGTTCTGTTCACTGTTTCCTGTTTTTCTGGCTAATAAAGTCAGTTGGTTAGATGCTGGAGCACTTGAAGATTGCTTCAATCTGATTTTGACCTAATTTATTTTAGCAGATGCAAGAAACATCACCGAAGAGCTCATTAAAATGAACCTTCTGTGCTTTTCCTATCCATGAGCTGCTGATGGCCCAGAAAAAAGCAGTAACCTGCTAAGACCTGAGCCCTGAAAAGAGAAACAATCAAATAGACCTGTTCCTAATGAGAGCATAAAACTGTGGACGCTGTCAATGGAAACCTGAATGCGGCAGACAGCACTGCTAGAGTCACAAGCACAGCTGATGGAACTGAAAGCTGTTTGGAGTCAAGAGTTTCCTCAAAGGGAAAGCACAGGGCAGCTCACCAGGGAGCTGACCCTTGTCTTGGAGAGGTCAATGGAGCTCTGTGGCTGGCACCCTCCGCTTGGCCGGGGAGGGAGGTTTTTGCACCCCAGGGAGCAGTTGCCCAGAGCAGCAGGAGGCCCAGGGTTCTGGCAGCCCACCTTTGGGTCCGCCCTGAAGGGGCCCTGGGCAGGGCCTCTGCTTCCCCATATCCATCACTGTGATGGGAAATGACCAGCAGCTTCTCCTGGTGCCCTGTCAAACTCTAAGGACACAAGCAGAAAAGTAAAACAAGAGGGAAATGCCGCCATATCTTCCTTTACCTGTTTTGTGGGGGAAGGTGGCACTGGGGATTGAACGCAGGGCCTTCACACTAAGCCACATCCTCAGCCCTTTCTCAATTTTTTAAAATTTTATTTTGAGGCAGGGTCCCACTCAAATGCCTACACTGTTCTTAAATTAAGACCCTCTTGCCTCAGCTTCCCAGAGTGCTGGGATCACAGGCATGCTAACCACACAAGGCACTTTGCTTGCAGCACAGCGCATTCTGTGCGGGAGCGTACGGTGCTCCAGGAGGATTCAGGTGGGCAGGGCTGCTCCAGGTTTCCGTGAGTGCTCAGCACAGAGGGACGCACATCTGCGTTAATAGGGGGGCTAATGCCCGGTGCCTGGCCAACCCATGGCAGTGACTCAGGGTGTGAGAGGCAGCCGTGCTTGTAAATAGCACACTATTTTCTTGTGCCAAGTCCAGATCCCGCTGCTCTTGTGAGGTCTTATTTCTAGCTCTAACCCATCTGTCTGTGGCAGACTCTGTGGCTGGCCTGGGAGAGAAGCAAGCTCAGCTGAGCTTTGAGAAAGTGGAAAATGTGCCTGGAGAGGTGTGCTTCCTGAGGGGTGTGGTAGTGCCCACCAAGAATCCCAGCCCTCTGGGACTGAGGCAGAAAGGTCACAAGTTCGAGGCCAGTCTCGGCAACTTGGCAACTTCATGAGAAAACAAAAGCTAAAAGAAAGTGGCTGGGAATGTAGATCAGTGTAAAGGCCCTTGTTCAGTTGCCAGTACTGCAAAACAAAGCAAATTAAAAGAAAGGAAAAAAAACGTGCTCTGCGCATCTCTGTTTTAAAAAATGCTGATTATAGGGAAAACTGCCCTTCCGTCGCACTATGCCATGTGGGAGGCACGTGCTCTGAAACTGCCAATCTCGGGTCAGAGCTCAGTGCACCTGTCACTGGGGAGCGCCCACCCTGTCACTTATGCCCCCCTGGGCCACAGTCCAGAGCAGAGCATGCGAGGAACGGGGCCATGACCCGTGCCTGTAGCATAAAATGGGACTTCCTGGTATGAATAACTCTCAGGGGGTATGAGCTCTTAGCTCGATCTAGAAAACCCGTGAAGCTGGTTTATGGCCCAGGGTGTGTGGGCCTGCCCCAGCCGGTTGTGTCTGACTGACCCATGAGAGGCAATGCCATCGTTAGATGGGCTACCCAGGCTGTTCGGGCAAATCGACACTAATGCGTCCGTTACGATACTGCACCTGCTAGGTGGCTAGGGAGACGGTGGGGAGGTCACTTGACTGCAAGTTACGTGGTGGGCGCTTGGCTGGCAGAATTCGCTGGGACATTAGTTTTATTCTGACCCAGTGAGAACAAAATTGTTCCTAAGTTTAAATTGGGAAGTATGGGGCTGGGCAGATGACTCAAGGGCCTGAGTTCAAGCCCCAGTTCCAACAACAGCAACAACAAATAATAATAATAATGATAATAAAATAAATAAAACAAATTGGGAAGTACGTAAGGAAAGTTCATCTGGAGGAACTGCTTTAAAAGGTCATTCTAAAACTCAAAGTTGGGCCAACCAAATAGCTCAGCAGATTAAAGCGCCTGCAAGCAGTAGCAGGGGCTGGAGTTCGATTCCTAGGCATGCAGTGCCAGCCCTGCTCCCGGCGTGTGCTGAGATGGCCACTGAGATGGGGCGTGGTGGGGCGCACACCTGTAATCCCAGCTCTTGGGAGGCTGTTTACAATAATGCACTGCCCTACCTCAAGGGTTTGAGCTGACTGCAGCTACCGCCCACCCAGCCCACGCCCATTGTCCTGCCAAAGATCACTATGAGGCCAATCTAGTAGTGAGACCCTGAACACCCTTTAGACCCTTCCCTAAAAAATGAATAAATAAAAATAAAATTCAAAGTTGAATTGAGACTACTGCATAATAGCCTAATAGCCTAACAAGGTTTTCTATAATATTTATGAAATTGTACTGAAACTGACACTCCATGCCTGCCAAATATCATTTGTCTTTATATCTAGATTCTGTTTTCTCCCTCGCCACTACAGACATTAGACAACAGTAACAGTCAACCACAAAATAATCACAGCAAGCTCCCGTGCTGCAGAGCAGGAGGGCCACGCAGGGAGCTTCGTGACCCCGAGCCCTCACCTTTCTTTCACGGGAGGCTTTTTGAGGCCTAGAGTCCAAGCTGACTTTGGAGAGAGAAGATGTGGGCCCGAATCTCTGAGTCCTTGCTTCTTGGAGACAAATCTCTGGCCAGTTGGAAATGGCCTTCTGAGCCAGAGAGCCCCTCCCTTCCAGGCGAGCGCAGCTTGCGGCCAGTATGCGTGCCTAGTGCCTCAGGCAGCGGTGCTGGGCCACGTCCCACCGCAGTGCCACGGGCCAGAGATCTTCGGCAGGACGGTGGACATGGGTCGGGTGGGCGGCAGCTGGAGTCAGCTCAAACCCTTCAGGTAGGGCAGTGCATTATTGTAAGCAAAACCTAGAGAGGAAGACCCTAAAACTGACAAAGATGAAAATAGGTGTCTATACTTCCATCTTTTTCTGTAGACGTACCGTGAAGATTTTACTATTCGAATCAGTTAAAATGCATATTTGAAGGAAGGTCTACACCCTCTATTGATCTATATTTCTCCATAGCTCTTCACACTACCCTAGTTCCCATTTATTTGTCCACTGCTCCTGGAAGTACCCCCTAGGTGACATGGATCACAACTGAACCACCCCCCAGTGAGTGAGAAAGCTCCTGCCACTTGTTGAAGGAATATAATCAAAGATCCGTATGCTAAATTAAATACTACTTCTAAAAGATTCAAAGTAGGTTTCTACTTGCAGCAAGTACTCTGCACTTCCACGATAGTCATGATAATATACTCTGAAAGCCATCACTGTGAAATTCCATTGTGTAACCAGTAATAATAGCTTTCTGCTTTCTGCCGAGTACTGTGTGCTGCGTGGACGTGGACGCCGTGAGCACCCACGACAGCGCCTCCCAGCCCTCGGCAGTGCTTTCTTCTCTCTGCAGATGAGAAAACAGAGGTTCCCACACAGCCACCACCCACGTCACAGGGCTGCTGGGGAATGTGAGCCCGAATGTGACCCCCAAGTTGGGCTGGGCCTGCAGCCCACATTCTTCTGTGACGGTTCTTCCAAAAAAGCAATCAGTTTGATAGAAAAATTAAATAGGATTTCACATTTGTCTGATAATGTCATGAGAGTTGTCAGCACAAAGTGGCCTCACTTTTGTCAAGTTCTAACTGGAAAGAAAAAGGAATATCACATCAGGAGACCCTGAAGGACGAAGTCTTCTGGCTGTGCCCCTGCGAGCAGAGCGCTTGTCAAAAGGCTGCTGGAGCCTTCCACGGAAGCACGCCAGCGAGGGTGTCCACCTAGCCCGTCTACCCAACCTCAGCTTAATCCTGTGGCTGAGAAGGAGTGTTTCGAGAACTCACACAGATTCTACTGCTCTTACACCTAAGCACTGTCGCTGTCTTCAGATACGTTCAAGGTTACTAATGCACGCATATTTCCACTGCAGGGCCCTTGTGTTGCCCTAATATCATTGTTCTGTGAAGAATTGCTTCCTGGTTATTTAGGTTGACATTGTTTCTATTTCATTCTTGTTTTGCATAAATGCATGAGGAGGGATATTCAGATCTTGTTCCTAGTCATTTCTTTTGGCATTTGAAGCATTATTACACCATGTTTATTTAATTAATTACCATTCTAAGAAGCCTGCTTTTAATGTAAACACCGTTCTAATAAACTCTTCAGGGAATTCTGATACAGGTGGTTCCTGGCCCCCTCCTTGGGAAGTGATACCAGAGCTAATGAGAGGTCCTTTCTGAGGGTTCCGGGCTCCAGGCAGGTGGAGCTTGAGCCTACCTCGGAGGAGGCCCGGCCACCCCCAGGAGGACACGATGGAAAGGTTTCTGGGATGTGCAATGGTGGCCAGCTTACATGACAACCAGGGTTGGAACCCAGCCTCTGCCTGGTCCAGACTTGAGCTTCTCAAATGTCACAGTGTGCAGAATGGCCTGGAGGCCAACTCCTCACCCAGGTGCAGGTGCTGGTTCTGAGCAAACTGTGTCTCTGATGGGTCCTCAGGCAGTGCTTGGACTGGCGAGATGCTTGTGGTCCCCACTTCTCCTTCAGATGGGCATGACAGTGACACTGTCTGGGCCTCCCGGAAGGACGGGATCTGGTGGGGGATGACTGACCAGTTTCTCACAGGCTGGCATGTGGGAAGAAGACCAGATTTGGGGTCAGACACAACTGGGTCACCGCTCACGGTCACTGCCCATGACACGTGTGACTGGACAAGTGGCTCAGGACCCCCCAGCCTCATTCATTTTCCTTAAACTTGAAGTGGCACTCGCAACCCTCATGGTCCTGCCAGGAAGGTGCTCTTCCCAGAGGCGGTGCACATGCCGTAACTATGGGAACTCTACCATTTTGTCCTCTGAGTCATCTGTGTTCTGGTATTCCTGGATTTGCTAAAGAAGTTCATGCCCTTCAGATCTTGTGGGCTCTAATCCTTTCCTCTTTGTCTCCCTCAAAGAGTTGTTACAGAGATTAAATAAGTTAATATGCACAAAACACTTGGAGCTATGCCTGTCACATAATTAGTACCCAAGACGGAGGCTTCTATTTTTAGCACTTACTACAATGATAATTAAATAAATTTTTGAGTGATTTTAAAAGTGACTTTCTCTCCATTTTGAGACCAGAGATTGTCAGGGTTAGCTGTGTCCTAAGCTTTGTAGCTGTGGCAGGCAGGTTGCATAAGAGAAAGAATGAGAAAACAAGTGTGTGAATAAATAACAAAGCATTCTTGCCTCCCTGAAGAGATCCTCAGGGAGGCAGTTGGAGAAAGACTGTCTCAGAGTACAGAGGCCATGGGAGAGGGAGGGAGGGAAAGCTTCACCAGGGACCTGGTGAGAGGAGGGTTTGAAACCCGGGTAGGCCTGGTTGGAAGAGGTGAGCTGAGGGGAGGAACCCAGCAGAGGGCTGCCAGCAGATAACGGTCTCAGAAAAAGAAAAATCCGAGCTGAGTTTTCGGATTAAATGTGTCAGGAGATACTTTGGTAAATAAAACATGAAGAATGAGAAACCTTTGAATTCCCTGCAGCAGGGGCTAATGAGAAGCCTGGGCGGCAGCTGGAGGCTTTCCCTGCATGCTGCCCCCTGGAGAAGAGGATCGTGGTGCACCAGCTCCCCTGGGAAGCTCCGGGCTGTGTGGGGAGAGGACAGGGCTGAAGTCACACAGCTGGAGCACACAGGGGGCCCAGGCCGAGGGCTGCTCAGGCCCCTTCTCCACTGATAATCACACAACTCATGGGGGTGGGTTTGACAAGGTCTAGGAGCAATTAGGGCACGCCCAGGAATGCTCCTCTCCATGCGTGGCTCCTCATCCCGGGGAATGCCATCGTCACCCACAGCGCTGACCTTAGCTTTGGCTTCATTAGTGCTGTTCTTCAGCAGTGATATCCATCCCCGAATTTATATGGCACGAGTGTCCCCTAGATGGAGTGACCCATCAGAGCTTTTCTAAACTACTTCAGACCATCCCATGAGGACAGCTCCTTTCCTGGTGGACTGGGAAACCATTTCCTATAACTTCTTCCACTTGCTGAGCACATGGTGGGAAAGCTGCCAGCAAAGTAGACTTGGACTACGGAGAACACAGCGACGAGGCTGTTGCCCAGACAGGCACAGGCTCCAGAGGGTTCCCAGCTCACTTATGGCAGCAGTCTGCTCCTAGCTCCAGCCAAGGGGCTCTGTTTCCATTGTACAGATGAATAGGCTGCGGTCCAGAGGAGCCAAATATCTCATCACAGCCACGCACGCAGCCTGAGAAGTCACGGAGCCAAGATTTGAACTTCTTTGCTCTCCTCCAGGCTCCGCAAGCCAAGGCAGCACAGGCAGGAGACAGCTTCTGCCTGGGAGTTCTGCCAGAGCCGTCACCTGGGAGGCCTTTATCGTGGAAGATGCACTGCTGGTTCTCAGCAGTTAGCAGCTCATCAGGAAACCAAGGATCTGGGCCACATTCCTTGTGAGCACCCTCCTGGGAAGCCCTGCATCGCTTGACCCATGCTCAGGAGCAGGTGGCAAACACCTCGGCCCGCCACTCCCTGCCTGCACGGCCGGTCGTGCCTCTCACCCGCCGAAGGCCCAGGAGCAGCGCTGGCTCTGCCTTGTGCCCTCCAAAACTGTGCACCCTGCCTGTTGCACCGGAGCAAGCGAGCCGTCCAGAGCCCCAGGCTGGCGGCCGTCCAGGGTCCAGAAATGACCTATGGCCTCTCTTGCCCAGCAACCTCCAACGTATTTATCTTTTTCCTAATGTATATCATAATTTTAGGGCACATGAGTGAATCCAGACTCTACCCACTGTTAGCTGTAGCAATGTGGACACAGCCCCTCTCAGTATGCCTCCCTTATTCAGTGGTGAAGGGTGACACTTCCTCCTGGCAATCACCAAGTGGAATCCTATCAAATTAAAAAGCCATGAGAGGGAAGAGACAACCTACAGACCGAGAAGAAAATTTCCAGCTATTGGACAAACAGAGGACTCAGTTATATACAAAGAACTCAAAAAAATTAGACTGCTCTCCTCGAGACCTAATGAAAACGTGGACAACTGAATGCGCAGACCCTTCTCACACACAACAAGTACAGGGAAAATGTTCACTGTCCCTGGCCGTTACAGAGATGCACATTAAAACTACACCAAGATTCCAACTCAGCCGAGACAGAGTAGCTATTATCAAACCATTAAACAACAAATGCTGATGAGAGACTAGGGGAAAGGAAACTTCACTGGTGGAAGTGTGAACTAGCACAGCCACTGTGTAAATCAATGTGGAGATTTCTCAAGACACCTAAGAGTGGAGATTCCATCTCACCTAGCTGTTCCCAGCCTAGGCATTTTCTCGAAAGAGTTAGGATCCTATCACAGGGGCCAGATGCAGGCGCACACCCTTACTTTTAGCAGCACAATTTATAATGGCTGGTCTTGCAAGCACCACACGCATTCAACAACATACAAAAGGGAAGTATGGTGTTTATGAACAGTGGAGCACTACGTAGGCATAAAGAAAGGCCGACCCGAGGTCCTGTGGGGTGAATGAAATGCAACCTGAGGGCATAGGTGAAGTGAAACAAGTTAGACAGACACACAAGCGCAGATATCACACGGCTGCTGTAATGAGAGGCGCTCTATGCGTGTGTACGGATTTGTGTATATACGGAAGCAAATACATCTGTGTATATATGCAAATAAAGAGCAAAACAGAAGGGAGATAAACAGGAAGTAGGGATAAATTCAAATACTTTCACAGATTACACATTTGTTTTAAAAATATTTCAACATATGCTAATTTGTTTCATTTATACTAAAACTGTGTCTCAGTTCATGGAAGAAGTTTGTGTTACTATGTGTTTCTTTTTTGAAAGAATCCTTTTTATGTCTTTTACTGTGACTATTTTGAAGATAACAATATATACTCTAATAACTATTGTTTTACTCTCACGTTTATATTTTAGTTTTTCATAAAACAGAAAAAATAAAAAGAATTATACTTTTCAGATATCATATTTTGACTTCAGGGCAGTGAAATATTGTGACAGTATTATTCAAAAGTAAGGGATAATAATAGTTAAAACCTAGAGAAGCCTTGTCTCTGTTAAGCAAGTTGTAACAATAAATTTGAGGTAAGCATCTTAAAAATCCTGACGTAAAACACGCGGCATAGGATCTAAACAATGAAAAGAAGAAATACAGCGGGGAGATGCGGTCTGAGCTAGCAATTCTCCTCTCAGCTAGAGGCCGTACGGCCACACGTGGAGGTAACTTAGGTCCTTGCAGTTCGGGGCGGAAGATGCTGCTGACATCTCGTGGACAGAGGCTGCGGCCGAGGGAGGCCACGGCGTTGGCAGTGCTGGGCGGAGGCCGTTGTCCCCCGGGAGTTCTGCGAGGCTTGGAGCGCGCCTGCGCCCGAGCGTCCAGCAGCAGCGCGGCACAAGGCAGGCTTCCGACGCACCGACGTTGGTTCACTAGAGGATGAGGGGGACGACCCGCACCCCCAGCTGCACAGTGCAAGCCTGGTCTCACTGGCTGCAGGGGGAGAAAAGCTCAGCTCCACGTTGCGGCCCCTCAGTCTGCGCTGCTCCCCCCCTCTAGCCCTGCAAAGCCCCCGCGCTGCTGTCCTCTCCCCGTGCTGGGCAGCAGCGAGCCGAGCCCGTGGCATCTGAGCATGCCTCAGAGTGGTGAGCAGTGCACCCAAGGCACAGCCCCCCAGCGCCCCCCAAGCCTCTCCACTCCTGCAGACAGCGAGTGCATCCGTGAGCCAACGGCTTCACTCCTGTCCTCCGCGGAGTGCGAGCGGGGAAGGCCCAGAGCACGAGTTTCCTGAAGACACCAGTTATGCCTTCAAGAAGGCAGACTCTGGGTGAGGAGATGGAAATGGATGCAGGTGAGAAAGCAGCAACGGACCCTTAGTTCTGGGGCGTGGACACTGGGCCTCAGTGTCCATCAGCGCATCTCCCTGTCTCGTGCTGCCTGGCATGTGGCAGCTGTCCCTACGCTTTTGTTCAGGGAAAGGAAAACCTACGAGAAAACGGCCCAACCCTTCCCTCTAGTCGCCTTCCAGCTCAGTATTACCGTGTTGCCTTTACATCCAGTTCCGAGGGAAAAGGGTCGGAATTCCCGAGGCTTTGAGCGGTCGTGCCCACCGGCTCCTCTGAGCCGCAGGGCGCAGGGGTCCATCACTGAGGAGTGAGTGTCCACACGGTGGCTTGAAGTCTCCACAGTAATGCAGATTGGACACACGTGCTCCTAGACACGTTTTACCAGACAGAAAACTAATTCTAAAATATTTGTCATAGTTTTGCCAGAGTGTCTACCCTATGACAGTGGATGATAACTTGAAAGGATTATGAATTCCATAAGCCAAAGGAGTCAGCCGGGGCTCGTGGGGAAACCCCTTGTGGCCAGCACAGCTCCGCCCCTAGAGCACAGGGACCCAGCCCCACCGCACTGGCCTCCCCAGGCTTCCTCAGCAAACTGAGAGTCGTGTTGTGAGTTGTTCCAGAAGCTGCAGTGTGGGCGTTGAGTGGCCCCTGGATGCTTTGCATTAATATTTTTGGCTAGAATCTGGGTCCAAATATGATCACTGTAAAATTCATCAGTAGTGCAGATCCAGCAGTGTGCGCAGCAGAGAGCGAGGTGCCTGTTCTCAACTCACCCCTTTTCTGTACAAATATGTACATGCTCGCCAGTGACCGAGGGCCTCTGTTTTCAGAATTGAGAGACTCACACTCTGCTTTCTTACGCAAGTGTGCACCCCCCCCCCCCAGGGCTATCTGTGCGGCAGCCCAGCAGACACGGCCGGCGACGCGTCCCAGGCTGGCTGCACGCACGAAGTGCTAGCATCAGCCGCCTTCTCTGTACCTGGTAGACTATTGCAAAGCCCTTCTTGGCTAATGTGTTTAAGTGCGCAGCTGCACAGGCAGGGAAACGGCCAGAAGAACACGTATGTCAGACGGGACAGACACACCCCTGCGGGGCTGGCTTCAGGATTTGGTTGCCACTCTGCGTGAGGTAATATGTGCTGGCTCGAGACCGAAAAATGCTACACTTTGTGAAACCGCCTCTAAGGTCAGCTCTAAAGGATCTCATATTTGATGAGCCCTGCGCTTGAGCACAGCCTATTTCATTAGAGTAGGTGTTCTCATCTGATGGCCTTCAGTGCGTTGAGAGCCCTCAGAAACGTTCTTAGGTTTACATTGCCTTATCAAGAATGGCTCCAACGCCCTGCTTTCTGATGAAGCCACTTACAATTTTTTTCAAGAGCAAGAGAGCGGTAATGCACAGTGCATTGCCGAGCTCGCCTCTGACAGGAGTGTCCGCAGCTTGGAAGCGTGTCTCACGTGTGCTGCGTCCTGAACGTTCCCTTCATCATGGCGGGTGTGCAGGCAGCACCTCGAAAGCCTGCATTCAGTGGGCGCAGCAGCTCACAGCCGGCCAGCGCTGTGCTAACCACCCCCAAATGGAGGCGCTCCCATTCTGAGGTGAGGGATTTGTTAAGATCCCTCCGGTTTAGCAGGGCTGTCCTGAGCTTGGTTCTTCTGTGCAGCAGTGCTGCCCCAACTCAGAATTCTGTCTCATGATTTCTCGCTCGTGGGAGTGGGCTGTGCAGGCTGTGGCAGGGAAGGACGCGCGGCCTCCTCAGACTCACCTTCCCGGCCCTGCCCGTCCCACCAGCGGCTGACCGTGGGAGGGAATCCAAATGCATCTATCCTAGGGCAGTGCTAGGGCAGCTTCCCCCCGGGACATGCGTCTGGGTTTTACTGGCACAGATGGATTCTGAACGTGAGCTCAGTTCAGGTGCACAGGAATGCGTCTGAGGACCCTCGGCTTCCACTCTGCCAGGCCTGTAAGCTCCCTCGCCAACAGCTGTGCTCATTTCTTAATTACTCAGGTGGTACAGGTGCTCGGCAATATTCTACAGCAAGTGCCGCCTCGGCCCTTTCCAGGCAAAGCACAGCCAGGAAATCTTGGGGCAAGGGGGTGAGTAAACGGCAGGTAAAAATCCTACCAAGTACTCTACGAAGAAATCAGTTCATTTGGAATTGTTCTTTTGGTTGTGTATCTGTGATGAACCAGATGCATTAAGGTGTTGATGCCTCTGAGCTACTCTGACATCTCAATTTTGACTTTAAGTTTAAATGACTGAGGACAAAGGTTGATTTTGGCCAATTTAAGAGGCTCTCCTTCCCCAGCACCTTGTGCATATTATCTCTTCCTAGGCTGGCTCGCTCTGATTTCATCCACATCTTGGGAGCTACACAAATTGAGTAGAAGTAAAAAGCGTGCATTCTTCAGTTTTAAACACATAATTAGCTTACAGTTACAGAGCTCAGCATGAGGAGGAGGAGATGTGCTGTCAGAGGGGAGCACTGCTCATGGAAACAGAGCATACGGATGTGAGCTCCTGCAGGCCCTTCCTGCCTCGGCGTTGCCTGTGGGCTCCCAGGAGGGCACCCCGCAGGGGGAGCACGGGGAGGCCTGGCCCACGTGGGCCCGTGTGGCTCCAGGTCTTGTGCACAGTACCTCAGTGCCCTGAACAAGCTCCACCCTTGCCCTGCCTCCATTTCCTTATCTGTAAAACGGGCCTGACATTGCCTCCCTCAGACGGTGGCTGTGTCAGTGAAGGACATCAGCATGGTGCCTAGCAAGTGCCAAGGATACAGGGGAACTTTTCAGGTAGAAACAATGACTCTTCATTTTGCTCAAAAGAGTAGATGACCTCACTGTATCTTTAAAACATCTTGTACTGTTTACCACAGTGTACGCAGATTTATTTCCTCCGCTTGGGTTGCATCTTAGAGCATTCTGGGCTTTTTCAGGAGCAATCCCCTGAAAGAGAATGCACCTTTGCCCTAATGCACACTAAGGTCCAGACCTCTGTGCGGCTGGGTGGCTGTGGCTGTCCTTCCCTGCCCCTGGGTCCAGCCTGTGGAAGCCCGCTCTTCCATCAGCACGCAGTCCACTTGCTGGTGTGTCCCTCTCAAGCTTCCCAGCCTGGGATGACAGCTCCCCTTCTGCCAGTGACTTCCACACCACCTGTTCCGAGTGGAGGATGACAGCGGAGGACACTGAGAGAGGCCGAGAACTGGACGTGTGTGGTAGGGCCGGGGTGGGGCCGCTCTACACTGCGTACCTTAGTACCTTAGTACACTGATGCGTACCTTAGTCTCAACTGGCAACAGCTCGCAAGAAAATGTTCTGTTTGTTTCTTCAAGGAATAGTTGGTTTCAGCAGGGGTTTATGTTCTCCTCGGTTATTAAGGACGAGTTTACAGGGAAGAACAATAAAGCAGTATAAGTCCTCCAGTGGGTTTGAGGGATCTGTCTACTTTCGAGGCTGAGCTAGGTGAATCTAAATTCAGCCTGTTGGTCAGAACGAGAAACTTCGTCCCAGCAGGCAAAGGGCATAGTGTTGCGGGGAGCCCCGAAGACAGCCAATGCCCGGCACAGTCCCCCCAACCCCCACGACACAGCAGCCCGTGAGCCACCTGGAGACTACCTTGGGGTCTGAAAGGTGCTGTTCCCAAAGAGAACTTCTACTGAAGAGCCTAGGCATGTCTGCAATTCCCAACTTTACTTTGGAAATCTCTGAGAAGCTGTGAGTCCTGCTGCCCTTAACGTTCATGATATTCTCTAGTTCATTTTCCCGTGAAAAACACTGTGCAGATTTGGTGACTGCGTAACAAAAGGCGAAGATTAGAGCATCAGTTTGTCTCCAACAGCATAATTAGTTAATCGTCTTATCATCTCTGTCTAGGGTGATTGTATTAATAGACTTTCTACCAGACTTGTGAATTGATGACAAAGAATTCGGACCGTCTTTTTGGCTCAGAATGAAGCACAGTGGATAACCAGGTAACGTGTTTAGGGCGTGCCACCACACAGAGGTGGCCAGACCCATCTTGCACCGGTTTGAATTTAATAACAGCAAGTTTTCTCCTGATAAGCTTCAGCTACAGACACACCAGAGCCAGGGCCGGACACTTAACAGAAAATAGCACAAATATGTAATGCAAAGAAAGGCTGAGAAGAAGCACCAGCCCCTCGGGACCTTGCTTTCCAGAGGATGCAATGGACGGACTTTAAGTATCTGAATGCTTTCTGCGTAACTATTCAGTTCTTGTAAAGGTGTGTGTCCCCGGATCACAGGGTCAACTCACCACTTCTACCCTGGGCCAGCCCTTGGGGAGCCAGCGGGCGTCTTTCAGCCATCCTACAGCGTTTGGCAGTATCTCTGGAGTTCAAGACATTCTTACTGTGACAACGATGGAGAAACTTAAAATGGTCAGCACACTCAGGGCATTGCATCCTCCCAGGGAAGGCTGAGGTAGAATGGCCACTTCATTTTATATATATAAAACCAAAGATAAGTTTGCCCTTCAGTTTCCTACTTATGTTAAGAGAAGCCCAGCAAATACTTTAACAGCTAATGCAAACACCGTACAATCCCACAGCAGCCTCTTCAGCTTAAACATATGAATAAAAGAAAGCAAAGTTGAAAAAAAGACACAGCACTAAAGATACCAAAAATCGTTTTTTGGAAAGAAACACACACACACACACACACACACACACACACACACACACACAGCGACTGTAAATCAAGAGATGCCAACTTACCGGAGCAAATATCACCATACACATTTACAAAAGAATTGAGAGTCCAACTTCCCTCTCCTGAAAGAAAATAGAGATCGTCTCATACTAAAAACGAAGCTCCGCTGTGCACAGCGCCAGCCGCTCGGCCCTCTTCTGATGCAGAAAGGAGGCGAGCAAGAAAAGCGATGTGAAGGAAAGTGAGATGTTACGCCAGTCAGGTAGCAGCTTCTGCCTTATTTGCGGAGAGACGGCAAAGCAGTCATATTAGTGCAGTGACAGCCCCCAGCGGAGAGCAGGAAGCTGACTCTTCCTGTGGCGGCTGCCTGCTCTGGGGCGCCCCTTCCCCCACGGTGCTCGGGCTCCTGGCTCCCCTCAGAGGTGCAGACCCCCTTGGCTCCGGTGCGCTGTCTGCCTGGGAGCAGAGCCACCTCCTCCCTCCGCCCCAGCTCCTAAAACCCAGCTGAGAGATGAGAGGAGCCAGGATGGAGCCTGCGGAGGTTGCAGGGGAAGCAGTGGTTTTATACAATCCTTATGCATAGATTTGCATAGCTTAGTTAAATGTTGGTATGTTTATTATTTAAAAAATGCCCCCGTTTTTATGGAAATGGATGGGTATTAGCATGACTCCCATTGGGGGAATTCTTACACTGTCCATAAATAATCATTAAGACTCTGTAGAGTCTGGATTTTCAGGCTCCGGTGATGGGGAAGCACAAATTATAACTTGAGTGCTCATTTATCACACAAGTGTTACTTAAAGCCTTCTGCCAAATCTCAAAATTAGAAAGGTTTCGGAGGTTTAAATGTGACTCGGATCTTTTATTTTTTCCTCTGTAAAAAGCAGTCCAGCTTGTTCTCTCCCGGGGGCTGAGCTCATGGCTCCCTGGAGGGTTGTGTTTCACGGATGCTGGCACCGATCTCCCGGAGGGTGCGGGCCCTCACGCCGGCGTCCTGAGGATGGCGCCCCCTAGGTCCACCCCGCAGCACAGCGAGGGGTGGGAGGCGGGGCCTCTCCGTGCTCAGGGCCCCGCACACGCAGGTGCTGGCCCAGGCGTGTCCACTGTGCCTTCCGGGTAGCAAGTGCAGCCCTGCCGGGACTCACGTGTTCCCATAGGTGGTTACTAGTCCAGAAGCTGCCCTGAGGCTTCCCTCTCCTCCGTCTCTGTCTCTCCTCACAGCACCATCATTACCACAGCCTTTCCACCCTCTCTCTTCCGCTCCCTCCTTCTCTCCTGTGACATACTAATCCAGAGAGGGAGCAGAGGCAGGGTACCTAACAAACTAGAAAGAAAAAAGAAAAGCAAAAAGCAGTGATGAGTCAGGCTGTCCGGATCTAGTCGTGCTCCTCCATGTGTTAGTCTTGTGACTTAGGAAGAAGCCTTTTATGGTCTCAGCCTCAGTTTACCACTTGTAAAATGGACACAACCACACTGCATCGTGCTGCTGATGGGAAGGTATGGAAAGAAAGAAAACACAGCTCAGGCAGAACACAGGTGCGAGGGGCCCCGCTTCCTCTCTCCCCTACAGGGTAGCTAAGTTCTCCACTGTACCCACTCTGTACCCCTGCTTGTGGCAAGCGCACTGGCAGCAAGATAGCGCAGAGGGAAGTGGCAGAGGGGAGGGAAGCCGGCGCAAGGCGCTTCCGTGAGCGCTCCCAGGATCCGTGGTATAAATGAAGCTGTGTCCAGCGCTGTCCCCGGGGCCACAACTTCTGCCGGTGGCCTGGTGGTCAGGAATGAGCGCTTTAGAGCGTATTGCAAATCAAGGAGGTGCACTCGTCGGCCTGCACCGCATGGCAGAGGTACACTGTGTAGGTCTCCAGGAGGTAATCCTCATTATCTGCTAATATTAGAGCCGTATTTCAACTAAAGGAAAGCAAGCTGTCTCTTGCATAGTCATATGTACTGTGCTCCAGGAAAGGTCACAAGTGAGTTTTGATATTTGTTCTGATTTGGGCCTCCCTATTTCTCTTCTGACTGAGCTGAGGACACCAAGACCCCGGAGCGAGGGGCTCCCCGGACATCTGCGCTCAGTGTGTAGCGGAGCTGAGAGCCCCAGTGCATGCCGTCGCCCAGCTGCTCTGCCCCGGCACCACAGGAAGGCGCCTGTCCGTGCATGTCCTCGGTGTATGGGAGAAGGTGACTCCCACCCAGCCCTCAGCTGTCCGCACTGTGTGAGCTCACAGCTCAGACAGTGGGGACCCCTGAGTAGGTGCACGCTGCCCAGGCAGCAAGCCCTGCGCCCAGTCCTCTGGGCGCGGAAAGCAGGTGTGAGGCCCATTTGTGAACGCATTAGAGGCCTGCTCTGTGGCCCTAGGAACAAATGCCCCAAATTCCTTTGTGTTTCAGCTTTTCTTAGGTTTGGACTGAAGTATTTTCCTGACAGTCCCTAGAGAAGATGAGGGTCTCTTTGCATAGATGAGGCTTTAAAGCTTAGGTACAGTCTAATTTTCTGGTCAAGTTTGTTCCTGCCTTGTATTTTGTTCCAGACAAAACCTTCATGTTCTATAAGTCTTGCCTGTCACCCCAGCCACAATGGACCTGTGTCACTCTTACTGGAGAGATCTCTCTCCGGGTAGAATGCTCCCTGAGTTCTTAAGGTGTGGATTAGACCATGCCACACAGCTGGAGAGAAGTCCTTCAGTTACTAAATTGCCACCGGCTTGAGGGAAACCCAGACTCTCCACTGTGCCTTGAGAGCCGGCGGGGGTCTAGCTCCAC
Organism: Ctenomys sociabilis; assembly: GCA_004027165.1. Lineage (NCBI taxonomy): Eukaryota > Metazoa > Chordata > Mammalia > Rodentia > Ctenomyidae > Ctenomys > Ctenomys sociabilis. Next base: position 52,090 of record PVKA01007413.1, on the reverse strand, counting down.
CCACCATTCCGGTTCGCTCCAGTTCCAGCGCCCTCCTTCCTGCTGCTGCTCCCCTCTGTTCTGCCTGTTTCTTCCTCCTGGAGCACCCTTTCTTAGACCTTCTCTTGTGTCTCATCCTTCGTCATTTAGGCTTTAGCTCTATTCCAGATCACCAGTTTCCTTCTTTCCTGCCTACCTAACGTCCAAAAAGCCTCTCCTATCCCCAGCCGGCCTTCCCTTTTGCACCATCTTATATTTTTGGTTGTATGTGTTAGAGTTTCCTTTTTATAATTACCGGTATTATTATTACTTTTAATATTTTTGCACCGTGTATTGCCTGGTAAGCTCTGGCTTAACATTTGCTCACTTATTACCTCTTCTCTCTAAGTGGTAACTTCTGCCAAGGCAGGATCCATTTGGAGTTTCCTGGGAGCCCTTGGCACCCAGTAGGTGTTCAGTAGATAGTTGGTGGATAAATGACAAGAACAAGTGAGACTTGGTCAAGAAAAGAAGCATAAGTTTAATAAAGGAGCTCAGCCTTGAATCAGGGGCACATGAAGGAGGACAGGTGATTCCTTTGTCAAGCGAATACAGATTGCCTTTTGTTTGCAATCAAAACATTCTGGAAGCGTTGTTAGCAAGGAGGCCGTGTCACCTGGGGTTCCAGCCTCCAGCTCACCTGGGTGCACACAGAGTGGCTGACATTGGGGTGTCTGCCCATACACTTGTCATTACAGACACGTACTCTTATCAGGTAGCTGCTGCGCTGTGTTCACCTTCTGCTTCAGTCAGCTCAGACAGCTGGCTACCTCCACACAACACAAAGTTTGCTCTGACAAAAATAAGGCGACATGCCAGCATTTGATGGCTCTCGCTTGAAAAGTGATGTGTTGCCATTGTTGCTACTGTCTTAAAAATAACAGCAACCCACCATTAGCCTATTAAAAATAGCAGCCAAAAGTTCTTCAGTTGAGTATTTATAGAGAAGGTTAAGTAGATTAAAGGATCTGCACATCTCTGAAAACCTCATTAGCAATGCTGATTTCCAATATGGTTAGGTCTGTGATTCTGATCTTCCAAATGAGCTTGGCCCTCAGACAACTTCAAAGGGCCTTTTGTGTTTTCTGCTGAGTGGGAAAGCACATCTTCCCTCGGCTGGACATCCTTCCTGGTAAGTGCAACAGGTCCTTGCCCTTCCAGTTCTCTGTCTGAGCATCTGGCCTCTCACAAGGGGTCCTTTCAGGCCTATTTGCTTGGGTTCGGGCAGTAGGAGGCCAAGCTTACAAGCATTTAGCAAGTGCTGAGCGGAAAGTTCCAGAAGGGTGAGGATCTCTCCCTTGCAGTGTGGGAATGGAAGTACCGAAGCTGAGATTTCTCTGGTCAGAGTAATAGATGACCACGAAAGAAAACGTTCTTGCATTTTGCTCTAGGGACCTTTTCAACTCTTTCAAGCTATAGCAGTAAGAGCACTTAGATACAATGCACCGATGGAACAACCTTGAAATCTGATCGCCACTTCTTTACTCTGAGCACCACCTCTAGCTTGGGTAGAAGGCAGTTTGTTTGGATATGGGCAGGTATACACAGCCAAGGTTGACCTGTCTAGGCTCCTTATTTATTGTTTTAATTTATTGGCAGAAGAAAATGTTTTTTTTTTTCCTCTGCCATGGACTCTTTTATTTTTAAATATCCAATGTGATAAAATAATATCCATATCAGCTGACCATTTGTGAGACCGTCGGCTTTCCTCAGTAGAACGGTCCAGGCTGGCTCCCGGGATGCCACACTGAAGCTGAATGGAGGGGAGGCAGTTGTGAAAACAAGAGAAACATTAAGAGACGTAAGGGCAAAGATCTAGTAAAGCTAGGGTGTGTGGGTAGAAACGGAACCAGCCTAACGACCAAGGGAGCACTCATGGCAGCATGGCAGCCGTGCTCAGGACAGCCCTTGGCTGAGGTCCTGGGGCGGGGGACTTCCTGCTCCTGTCTAGCCTGCAGCACAGAGCCAGCTGGTTCAGCTAAGGAGTGACTCGAGGCTGAAGGAGGAGGCAGGCTTTGGGGCAGGGCCTGCATGGGGATGAAGCACACTCCCCTGCAGGCAGATGTGCTGCCAGACAGCAGCCCCTGGTCCCCCCGGAGCCACTGTTCCAGACCCCGGGTTCCAGAAGCCTGGCCTCTCGGCACCTCTCTGAGGAGATCTGTTCTCTGCGCATCCTGGGGAGGGTCAGCCGCGAGCACAGAGGCCAAGAGGAGCTGCGGTCCGTGCATGTATTCCCTTGGTCCTTATCGAGGGGCCCCTTCATTGGCATCACTTCTCTGCAAAGACTCAGGTGCTGTGGCGAGTCCTTCTCCACTCAGCCTTCCCTCCTGTGTCCCTCCCTCCTCCTTTCCCTTCCTCCCTTCTTTACTTCCTTCCCTTACCCTCACCCTCCATCCTTCCTTCCCTCCCTCATCCCTCTCCTCTATCCGCTCTCCATCCCCTTTCCTGTCCCCTTGGCCCTTCAGGCCTGGAATGACACTGCTCCTGTCAGTCAGTGTCCCTGAGGCTGCTCCTGCATCATCTCTTCTTGCTGTACTTAACCCTTTCCTATTTCTTTTAGATTCATCTTTTCCTGATGCCTCTTAGTCCCTCAGTGTCACTGCCCCGGCTACTCCTTGCCTGCGACCTGCATACTGTGAGTGGGAGGACGCCGCCCTCTGCCTCTGCACCTGCCCGCTGGCACAGTCCTGGCACCTGCCCTCACTATAAAATCAGGCCACTGTAAATGAGTGCGAGCAAAGTGCCAGTTACATAGCACACAGTTCCCGTGTAACAGCAGTGAGCACTGGGAAACTTCCCCAGTTTCTTTTCATTTGGCAGAGCCCAGGGCCCTCTCATTTCTCCTCTATAGGAAAGAGTTTACTGTGTTTTGGGACAGGGTAGGAAAGCCCGCACTCTACTCAGAAAGATTTCCCAGACCCCTGTGAATATCAGGGACCACACACAAACCAAGCATATGGCTCAAGGCAAATAAATATTTGTTGAAAACAGCCCTGAGTGCTGGCATTTTGAGCACTTATAGTCCATGCCACTCTGCTTGGAGAGCAGGTCTGTGATTCGTGGCTTCTCTCTGCCACTGGGTGGAGGGCATTCTGTGGATACTCAGATGTCTGTGCCTAGCCCTGGATCTCCGCAGCAACTCCGGATTCCTTAAGTGCTGGCTAACCGTATGGTTTTATTCCTGATGTGTATACTCATTTGAGGCCAGTGGAGAGGCTGAGTCCTGAAGAAACTTTGACCATAGAGCGATGGGGCCATATGTTCTACATACTTCAGCTAAAGCTGACACAGGAAGTTTATCCTTCCAGCAGGGAAGAGCCATTTGCAAACTTGTTGCTCTTCTGAAGTGAAAAGGCAGCCATTCATTAGCTTAAAAATCTGAGTTCTATTTATACACCAGGCACAAGCTGAATTCTGTGGTTACAGTGATAAAAATGATAATAAACACAGTCCTTCTGAATAGAATTTAAAATCCCTTTTGAGTTAGCTGTACCAGCCAGGAACCTACCAGGGTATAAATGGAAGTAATGCTCAATACAGATGCACTGATTGATTGAATAAGCAATGTCGAATTGCTGCAGTGTGTTTCCTAATTGCAATAACAAGCATGTGACAGTCCGTCAGCGATGTCCTCGCATGCCAAGACAGAGATAGGTGGCACATGCAAGCAATTGGCCATCTCGGCTTCTGGTATAATTGCAAATGTCAGGATCGTGTCATTGTTGTTAAGTCAATGCCAAAAATGCCAGGAAGATGCCACCAGCAAAGAGACCACGTGAGGGGCCGGCGGGGGACGGGGCTCCTTCTCCGCTGCCTGTTTACATCCTGGGTTTCTAACCATCGTTGCTCTGAGTCACAAGGTTTTACATCTCACATGAAAGACTGTGGAGGATCACGGATCTAGCGAGGAAATTTTGCCGTTGTCAGTAGACGTCACGAGAATGACACTGAAGCTCATTCCTGGCTATTACCCTCATCACTATTGTCATCATCTCCTTTTTATTTGATTCTAATTCAGCCCTGTGAACCAGAATCCGTGGGTGTGATTGTTACATGAGGGAGGAAGCTAAGCTCGAATGTAGCCCAGTGGATTCCCCGGGTCTGTGCAGATAGTAAGTGCTAGGACGAGGCCTTGGACACTACTGATCTCTGCTAACGCGGGCAAGTGTGGTGTGTAGAGCGTGGGCTGCTGACACTGCTTCGCTGTTTTCATTTCTTTGCCTACTCATACTGAAAATCAAAGCAGTGGTGACTCCTCGGGCACAGTCACTGGTGACTTCATCTGCTGCTCCAGCATAAAGGGTTAAATGTCACCCATACGGCCCTGGGCCCCGAGGCACGCATCTTCCAACCTTACCTAGCACAGTCGAACTCTGTACGTAGTAGGAACTACACAAGTCTTTTCCAAATTATTAGAGAACAAAACAAGTGACGTTTCTCAGATGACAGTCAGAGTGCCAGTCAGAAGTAGCAAAGCCCTGCCTCCTTGCTTTCCTCCTGTGATTTTACTGTATAACAGGGAGCCCACTCTCAGCAGGGACTTCATGCTGCAGCTGTTCCAGCCACACGCTTCTCGAGGCCTGGCTTGGCACGAGACGAACAGTTGTTGCTATGATTAAGGATTAAGGCTTTATATCAGGAGCAATCCCCGAGGTCTGGTTTTTATCCAGATCTTATTAGTACTGAAATAAGAACGAGAGAAGAACGACATGGAAACACTGGCAGAAATCTTGCTCAGCACACTGAAAAATGAAGGGTAAATGAGATCAAAAGCTGTGCGACCTTTTGTTGATAAGATTCCCATAAAGGGAGATGCCACAGCCGGCCGCGTGTACCTATGGGGCTCTCTTAGCCTTCTCTTTTCTTTTATTAAATAGGTAAAATTGTATGTTTTTATTATGCACCTGGTATTTTGAAGTGTATATCCGTTGTTGAGTTGGTGTAGCTCATTAACGCACGTGTTGGCGGTTACTGTTTTGCGGCGAAAATCCTCGGCGTCCGCTCCGCATTCCCGGAGCATGGTGTGCCGCCTCCCCTAGAGTCGCCGCGTCCCCAGGCGCTCCTCTCCCCTGCGCCCTGACTCCACCTTTGGGAGCCACCACACTATTGTTCACTCCTTGAAAGTCAACTTCGGAAGAATGTCGTGAGACGGGGATCCTGCCGCTTTGTCTCTGCACCTGCGTACTGTCTCCCACGTGGGCCGCAGCTCTCGCAGGCCTCTAGGGCCTCGTAGCCTTCAGCTTCCAAATCTGCGGAGAGGGAACGCTGACACGGGGCTATCAGCTAAGAAGTTGGCCAATAAGCCCGAGGACCAGGTCACAGGCTTTCTGGCTTTCTGTTAATGCTGAAGGCAGGAGAGCTGTGAGAATCCAACACTCGCAAGACGGCTTTCGAGGCCGGGCGTGGTGGTGCATGCCTATAATCCCAGCACTCGGGAGGCTGAGGCAGGAAGATTGTTGTGAGTTTGAGACCAGCCTGAGCTACAAAGTGAGCTTAAGGCCAGTCTGAACTGCATAGCGAGACCCTGTCTCAAAAAGACAAAAAAAAAAAAAAAAAAAAAAAAAAAAAAAAAAAAAAAGACGGCTTTCGAGCTTTCCTTTCCCTCCCGACTGAGTTACAATCCTGCTAGATAAACATGCCACCGAAACCCAGAGCAAATTACAGCTCTTAATAAAATAGGATAGAAGTAGGAAAGAGGATGAAGGTCTAATTTTACCCCACATAGTTTGCAAAATGTGGAATTCACAGCACCGGCGAGTGTAGCCCATCCAAGCGCTCCGCCGGACCCCCTGCCCGTCTGCTCCTGCCCTGCGCCAGCCCCGCAGGCTGCACATAGATGTGAGTCTGTGCCGGGAGGGGGGCCGGGTGTGTTCCCAGGGGACCTGGGGCACTGCTTTAGCCTGAGGGCTTCTGATACCCTCGTCAAAGGCTCTCCTTTTCCTGAGGATGGTGAATGGCAGAGTCCATTCTGGGTTGCTAAGACAGAACAAGCATCTTTGCCACATTGTGGCACTGTTTTACTAACCAAAACCATGGGCCAGGGAGATAGCTCATTAGAGTAAGTGCTTGCCTGGCAAACCCAAGAGCCTGAGTTCAATCCCAGGTTCTGCCAAAAAAAAAAAAAAAAAAAAAACTAACCAAAACCTTCACTCTGTCCAGATGGTACTTTCTGGGTTCCTGGTTTATGTCCTCCCAGGTGCCTGGGTACTGGAGAGGTGCTATGGCTCTGGTGGCCCACAGAGCCCAGAGGGCTATGAAGTCTGAAGGAGACAGTACCCAGGCTCTGTGGCTTCCTGGCCCAGCGTTCTCTCCTTGCACGGAGCTGGAGCTGCTCTCCGGCTGGAGCTGGTGACTCACCCTGCAGGCCACTGCAGCGCAGCTCAGAGTGCTGCGAGCCCTCGCACAGAAGCTGCTGCTTCTCAGCTGTGTATTTATTTTTAAAATAGGACGTCTGACCAGTGTCTTCCTTACAATGTTAGCTCCTTGTGAAAGCATCCCTTCTTTAAATGACACAAATTAAGGGTCAGGGTGCAGAACAGGACGCACAGTTGTCTCCAGGTTGTCGCTCCTCCTGCTCTGAGGGCAGCACTTTTCTTCTCAGTTCTTTGAAAGCATGAGCACCAGCAAGTGACGCCATTGCCCATGTCAGCCGCCATCTGGGGAAAGTCAGTCTGGGACTTCCCTGTGACCCCACAGTGCTCTGTGGCCTGGGTCTGGGGCCGGAAGCAGGATGGCACTGCCTCTCAGTCTGGTCTGAGTGTCACCTGGGCAGCCGGTAGACAGTAGGGCTTATCTGTGTGAATCCAGACCCAAGTCAGACCCACGATGGAACCAACAATCCCAGCTTCTTTTTCCCAAGGGAAATAGACAGGCACAAAGCCCACACCAGCGACCGCATGGAGCTTCATCAAGGAGGCCACCGGGGCTTGTCACACAAAGGCAGTCTCTTTCCTACAAAGGCTGCAGGCAGGAAGAGGAGCTTCAGCTAAGGAGGGAGAGGTGGGCTGCAGAGATCCATGCTGCAGGATGGAGCAGGATCGGAGCCCCCGGCCCGGCTCTGCTTGCAGATCCTCTGTCTTGCCCAGGACCTTTCCTTAGGAGCTAAGGGGCCTTTACTGTCCTCCCCTTTATCTGCTACTCCACTCTTCACTGTTTCAGATACATGTGGCCAACTGTGAAAGAAACTACGAAATGGAACATTCGACAAGTAGGCAGCCCACGAGTGTTGCGCTGCATGCCCTTCTGAATTGTGGGATGAGATCGTGTCTGCTGGGCACAGTGCTGCCCGGGGGTCGTCAGCTCAGTCACCAGGCGGCCACCGGATCACGGTGCTGTGCTCAGTCACCCTGTGTTTACTTCATCAAAGCCCTGACCCTCGGAAGCGTCGTGCAGAGAGGCAGGTATGTCCTGGTACTGCGCACTGAGAGAGCAGGGCATGGAAGACGCACACGGCGCTGCGCGCAGGGCCTCTGGGACTTCCTGCAGCCCCATGCCGCACGTACCCCACACAGATGAGGGGCTGCATGCTCATGCCCCTCAGCCCTTCATGGGGATTATTTCACTTATTCCTCCTTAAGGAACAAACAGGGATCAGCAGCAGAGCACTGGCCTAGCATGTGCACAAAACCCAGCACATCCCCTGCCCTGCAAACAAAACCAAACACCAAATAACCCAAAAAAATGGAACATGAAAACCCAAGAGCAGCATAAACACTCCTTGGAATGTGTCTGAGGCTCAGCCCCGGCCTTCCCTACCCTCTGCCATCACCACCATTAGCCCCGCTGCTGCCCACAGCTTGAGGATAGCTACCTGCGGTTGCCCTTCCTGGAGCTTCCACCGAGAAAGTGCACAAACGGTAGTCCATTTGAAAGGCCAACCCCTGAAAGGGCGTGGAGACTGGGGACAGCCAAGCGAAAGCAGCTAGCAGAGGGCACTGCTTGGTGCAGGTGACTGCAGTGGGCAGCAGAGACGGGGCTCCTGGGTGCTCCAGCAGAGGCAGGCCGGGGCCCACCGCGAGGAGGAGCCAGAAGCCGGAGCGTCTGTCCTTCCATCCCTTGCTCCCCAGACCTCTGCAAGGATTCAATCCCCTGTCTCTCCTGAGACACCGCAGCCCATGTGGGGTAGCTGGGGATGAGGGGAGGCGCCTGCCTGGCCAGCAGCGAGCACAGTGCCTGTGGGTATTTTGGGAAGGTTGAAGGAAAAGGCGGAAGGAAGCAAGGGGCCAAGCGGCCGCGGCCTGCTGTCCTTCGTGGAGGGCTCCTCGGAAAGGCGCACTGCTGGCCGCCCAGCTGCTCTTCGTGTGGCTTTGTCCTCAGGAGGGCAAACGCGTCGCTGGATCAGGCTCTCTGAGCAGCCGCGCATCCATCCTGCACCCTGCCGACCCGTCCTCGGCTCCGCTCCTCTCCACAGGAGGCACCCTACTGGGCTCGAGCTCCGAGGCCCCTTCCTTGTCAGTGCAGTCCTGCTCAGGTGTCCCTGGTGCAGAGCCTTCTGGCAGGGTCATCCAGGTGCATGCTGTCTCCCTTCTTCTCTCAGTATCTTGCTAGGAAGAAGCACTAAGTTGAAAGTCTACTTCCTGGGTGGATAGATCTTATTTATTTATTTTTTGTTTTAGTACAGGATTTACAGGGTCTCACTACACAGATAGGACTGGCAGTGAGCCTCCTGTGTTTTAGCCTCCCAAGCACTGGGATTATAGGTGCACACCACCACGCCCAGTCTCAATCCCTGTCTCAGCATGCCCCAGGGGCAGGGTTGGCATGGCATGCTGAGGATTGAACTCCCGGCCCCTGCTTCTGCCTAAGCAGGGGCTTTAGTCCACTGAGCCATCAGGCCGGCCCCTGGGTAGATGGCCTTTAAATATAGGAGTTCACACTTCTCAGTGCTGTCTGATTTAATATCAGCCTACGAGTAGGTGGCTGCGAAAGGGAGTCTTGCTTCCCTTGCACGCTTGCAAAAGCCAGTCGGCCCATTCCCTGCCACTCCCCCTCACCCCATCAAGGAGCAGTATCGCTGGAACAAGGGCTCAGACGTCTTAAGGGTGAGCTGCACCTAGGATTTCACCAACTCCCTAGGTTGGTGCACTGACGCTATTAAAGAAAAAGACATAGAAAACCTTGTTGGCTGTGCTGGGCAGGGACAAAGGCATCACTATTCATCTTTCTTTTTCATATCCAGCTTGGCAGTAAAGCCACCTTGCCTGTTGGAGATTTGTCATTTGATCTGTAGACTCCTATTCACCCTTTAAAACCCAGCTCACTTGTCACCTCATGTATATAGAGGAAATGTAGGAGACACATCCTGGTCCTCATCTCAGTCCAAGAAACCAATATTTATAATCCCAAAGTTATGTTATTGGAATCCCATCAAGCTGATTCCAATCTACCACTTTCTATGTAACCCATGGCAAAAATGAGGGCACTAAATTATATTTTTAATCATCAGGGAGTCAAGGGGCTCTAAGTCCTGCCATGACATGGCTTTCCACAACCAAGAGGGCGACCCAGGGCCTCACCCGGTTTTTATTCAGTGGGGGAGTGGCTTGAGAATTGTGGGAAGTAGGTGACTACTGTGAGCTGAGCTAGGTGGGGGGCCTACATTTACCTCTGCCATATGCAGAGAGGATATTCAGAGAGTGATCTGCACTATATAGTATTTAATGTTTTGGGAAGTCTAGGGCTTCAGCTTTGATGCAGTCTTTCAAGCCCCAGGAAGTCATAGCCTCTATCTCGAGGCTCGATCCCAGCTGGCAGCGCGGAGCATTAGCTCTACCATCCTGTCTCCACCCGGCTCACGTTAAGGAGCAGCAGGCTTACCAGGGAAACACGCATGCCACCTTCAAAGACTATCACCAGCACCTCAGCTAGACCAATACACATTGCTTAAGGCCAACTGAAGGATAAACAGAAGTCCTAGCCAGCTCTGTACATAACAGTATGAGGAAACAGGCTCAGACTCAGTCAAATGGAGACAGTCGCTCTTCTTTCGAGGAGAGCTGCTCAGGTGTCCCCCACAAGGAAACATGCAAAGAAGTTGTGACATAGTTTTTTCTTTTCTGAGCTAGGTCTCCATGTACTTCAGGTTGGCCTTCGACGCACGGCGCATGGTAATCTTTCTGCCTCAGCCTCCTGAGCACTGGGACCACAGGTGTGCGCCGCTGCCCCCAGCCACACACCCCACCTTGCTATCCCAGCAGCACTGTGAGGGAGCAGTGGCTGCATTTCCCAAGCGTGAGGACTGAGGACAAGCAGAGCTCTAGCTGCTGTGGAATGAGGCCGAGGCTTGCGCAGGTCCCTCTCACAATGAAGCGCACAGTAAATGGCAGTCGAGCTCGTCTGTCCTTACCTAGTGGCCGACGAGTCCTCGCCAAGCACTGAGCTGGAGGCATCTGCCGCGTTTCGCGCAGTCACAGGCCTAGGAGGCCTCTTCTGCCCCCACGGCTGTGGACGCTCAGCGGTTGTTGGCCGGACTCACTCAGAGTATCCCCGTCACGTTGTCACATTTTTTACAATTGTGTGTTTATGGTATTGTCTTCCCTACAAGCACACAATTTCCCGGAGGGGAGGTTTCTACTATCCCATACATGTGGAGTACGTGTGTGTGTGTGTGTGTGTGTGTGTGTGCAAGTGTCTGCATGTGTGTGCGTGTAGGGGTGAAGACAAGTGTGGGTTGGATGGAATGAACAATCTTCCTGCCTTTAAACAAAATGCACAACTAAGCCAGTGCTTTGAAACAGCCCACAACTTATTAAAGAACTAACCTTTGACCCAGCAAGATTGTGTGCGTCCCTCCTGCAGCCCAGCTGCCTGACAGAATGTGCTTGAGTTGCTCCTCGCCTGGGCCTCTCCGTGGGTGCTGTGCCCCTCCACAGCTGGCAGTGAGGGGGACGGGCTTCTCAGCCCCTGCCCTTGTCTGCCTCTGACTCTAGGAGAACCAGCCACTGACTCAGCCAGCGACACAGGGACAGGTCGCCGATCTGCTGGCAGTCTGGGACTTGACTCAGGGGAGAGGCTCCGCAGGGCTCTATGCTGTGGGGGCCACTTCCCAGAGCAAAGTTACTCTGACTTCACCAATAATCCCAGGAAGGCTGGTATTCCCAAAACTGACAGGATGTTTGAAGACCCAAGCAGCAGCAAGCAGACTGCCGGAGGCAGGTGCGGGCACTGTCCCACGGGAACAAGCAGGACTAGGAAGACAAGGAAAGCCGTAGAAATGAGAACTTGGAAGCAGAACATTTTCAGATATTTTATGTGAGGGCAAAGAATCCCTGCTTTGCTCCACAGGCTCTGAGGACAGCGCTGCACTGTGGCAAAGAACAGCACTGTCAGAAGCTGTTAAAATGTTTTCTCTCCACTCTATTTTAAAACACAAGGACACGAACAACTTCTACTTTTAAAGAGTAATTCTTATTTAAAACAGCTATTCTTTTTAAAAGCTTAAAATTTTGGTTCTCAAGTGGGCAAAACTTTAGCTATCAAAGATTATGGCTGTACAGAAAGAACTGTTCTTCTGAATTTCCCAAGATTGCTAAAGCGCTTCAGCCCGGAGACGATGCCAGGCTGTCAACGTGCAGGGTATGCAGAGCATGCATAGGAGTCGAGAATGCTCACATAGCTCTCGGCAAACGCCACGAGAGCCCCAAGGCAGGGGACATGGCCTGGAGACCTGCTGAGCCCCCGGAACTTGAAATGTGTCCCATTGTAACCCATCCGCCATGGGCCACAGAAGATCCTGCTGGTCATGATATGCAAGTTATTGATCCAACCCTTGTAGCAGCTGTGAGGCTGTTGCTCTTTTTCTTACTGTGGTTCTGTGTTTATGGTTTTGCTGTCATCTATTGCTCAGTGTGTCCACAGTACCACAGCCACCTCCATGAAGAGGTAAACATAGACAGAAGAAGAACACTTGTAGCCTTAACTCTCAACACTTTTTTTTTTGTTTTGTTTTTATTTGGCTTCTAGTTCTTATTCATGTAGTGAGATATTGTTTGAAAATGTATCTGTTATTCCAGTTCTTTGGAGTTTTATACTCATTCAATGCAACTTTGCAGCTTTTCTCATGTAAGAAATAGAACTGATTTTCCCACCACCTGGACTGGACCTTTCTTTGCCAACAGAATTGTGTTGTGTCCGAGCCTGAAGGCCAGCGCTGGGACCCCATCTCTGGGTGCCTGGGAGCTCCTGCCCTTCCCAGGAACTTCCCCACCGTCCGGTGAGTACCAGCCTGCGAGGAGACCCTGGGAAGCACGCGGCCACGAGGACTCACTGCCACAGCCAGGGGAAGCACCGCCTCACCCACGCGTCCTGTGTTGCCGGCGTACAGCAATGGCTGGTGCAAGGGGTATGCATGCAGCCTGCCTAGTCAGACTCATGCTGCAAATCACGGTTCTTTACCCAGTGACAGCTATACTGCCAACAGAATGCCCCCAACTGTTGTATATGCAAGTTGTCTACAGTAACTTCCGAGAGGTGAACACACAACGCATGAGGACGTCTCACGTCTAACAGTGGCTTCAAGCCCTAATTTTTGGTGATGAATTCTGTGATTCACTCAGTGAAGCTCAGCTTCTCCATCCATGAAGTAGGACTTGTGGGTATTTGATGTTTTTGAACCCCAAGAAGATGCATGATGACCTAATGTCAGAATGCAATGTAGTTAAGCAACAAATGGAAGATGGAATTTCAACAATACTGTAGTTTACCTAACTGCCAGGTGTGAATTGTGAGTTCAAAGATGTGAAAAAAAAGAAGAAGCTTGGCGTGGTGGCACCTGCCTGTTATCCCAGCAACTCAGGAGGCTGAGACAGGAGGTTCGCTACAGCTTGAAGGCCAGCATGGGCTACACAGTGAATTTAAATCTAGCCTGAACTACATAAGGAGCCCTTGTCTCTAAATTAATTAATTAATTAATAAGGGTAAGACAAACCAAATGAGAGAAAGAAAGAAAGATTGCTGGACTCTATTTCAAGAATCTGCCTGTGACCTAGAGATTCCACAATTAATTCTGGAATTAAATTAAATTTAAATAAGACAATAATAGATCCAAGAAAAGCCGCCCCTTGGAAGTAACGCTGGGTGCATTTGACTTTCCTTTCTCCAGGAAAGGCTCTAGAAGAATCACTGCTCTACAAGAGTAGACTCGTGTTGGACCTTAGAAATCAGAACTCAGAAATCTGGCATCCACCGAGCCCTGGTAAGAGCTCAGCGCGTGCTCTGTGAAGGGGCAAATGAACGTCTCACATGAGCGTTTTCAGGCCACGCGTTCTGGAATCCCGAGCTGGACCCAGAGCTGAGCCAGCCGTCTGTGTGCTCTTAGTGCGCCCGGGAAGCTCACCGGATCAGTCACTTCGAGGAAACACCACCGGAACTTTTCAGGTGTGAGGCCGAGACCGAGAGGGCTGCATCAGGAGCGCAGATGTCCTCCGGAAGGCATAGCTGAGCCGGGAAGAGATCCGAGGCTCTGGCGTGGCCTGACGTGGGAGGGCTACTCCCGGGCTCTCCACGGGGCAGGGTTGGCCGGGCCCAGGCGCCAAGGACCCACCTTCCTTCCCAAGGCCAGCCTCTGCCTCCCCACAGCGTGCGCACTTAGGCGCTGGGCAAGTGATGCGCGTGGAGGCGTCTTTTATTCTTAGGAGAACTGGACCGAAACCACAGCAGCTGACGTGCGCACAGGCTGCAGTGCACTGGAAGTGGCTCTCCTTGGACATCACCGGGGGCTGGCTTTCCAAGAAAGCCACAAATGAAATCAAGGTAACAGCTTCCTTTAAATTGTCTTGTCTCCTTGGAGCTATGAAATACATTTTCTGGTTTGATAAAGAATGCTGCATTTTATATAATTCATCCTTTCTAACAAATGTCGCGAGGATTCTCCACCTTCCCAGGCTCAGGTTTCGTAGGATGCTCTGTGCCATGAGATTTTTCTCAAGAAACCCAGCTGGAGAGATGAATGTGCCCCAGAAGCACATTTATTTTGGTAGAGTGAGAAGCCTGGATATAACTTTTGAGTTATTTAAAAATTATTTTAAAGTAATTTTGAGGTTGAATCAAAGCAATCTAAATTATTTATTGAGATTAAAAAGGAAAATTCCAACCCAAGTGCGCACTGAATAGTCTTATGCTTCCTGCAGCCCTGCAGTAAAAATAGCATCCAGAAAAAGGGTTAAAATCTTGATATTTGAGGGCCAGGAATATAGCTCAATGGAACAAGCACCTGCCTGGCAAGTGCAAGGTCCTGAGTTCAAGTCCTGGTATGAAAAAGAAAGATTGTCTAGAAACATGGATTTTGAGAAGAGAAGGGTTTCGAGGCTTCTCTACTCATAAGCACATCACCTCAGGAGATGACAAACTTCCTAAGCCTTAGTATCTATGTAATGGGGATAATCATAGCAAGCACACGCTTGCTGTATGTCAAGAATTCGTAAGGTATCTTACGCAGTCTCATTTGGCAGCTACAGTCTCCTCATGATGTGTGCTGCTTTCATCCCCGCCTTACGGATATGCAAGCGGAGACACGGAGATAAAATAACTTGCCCGACTAACAAAGCAAGACTTTATTACTTAAGGTCCTACAGTGACAGCAGAGAAAGCCCAACCTGATTCCTGATTCTGGGCAGGCTGCTCTCAGAGCTGAGGATGAAAATGCTCTTCGCCAGAGCTCGGGCACACGCTTGGCATACAGCAAGCCCTCAAAGCTGGGTCCTCTGGCGCTGCTTGGGGCAGAGGAGAGCCTGGGGCACGGGTCTGCGTGGGGAGGCTGCTGCCTTCACACCGACGATTCACAGCCCACAGCCCCGTGCTACCAGCCATACCTGCTGCCTCCTCCGTACTCCTTGGACTAAGGTCAATAAGGACCTGGGAAGCAGAGGAAAGTGTCAGGTTTTCTGATTTCCGCTATTTAAGCAATTGCTCATTTGGTGAGGAGTCACATCCTTAGAGCCTTTCTTGTATGCCGTTTTCCCCCAAATGTAGATTATCTATAAATGGGATTTAATCCTGCTCCCCCCAGTAATGATATCATAAGCATTTCCACTGTTCCCTGCACTGTTCTGTGACACTGGTGTTCTCAAGCTTGCATTGCACTTATAGATGAGCTGGAGAAGGGCAGCTTTCTCCCTCCTGCTCCCTAAAGAGGACAGAGCTACAAAGAGTACATGCAGGCCTGTGCTTTAGGTTCCTGTGTTACACACGTACAGGGGTTGGGTGTGGTGGCACAGGCCTGGACCCCAGTGCCTGGAAGGGTGAGGCAGGTAGCTCCCAAGTTCAAGTCCAGCCTGGACTCCTTAGCAACCCATCAAGAAAGACTGTTTCAGAATTTTTTTAAAAAGTGGTAGAAATGGCTGGGAACATCATACCTCAGTGGGGAGACCCTGGGCTTAATCCCTGGCACTGAAAACAAACACATTGCACCGAGAGGCCTTGCCGCTGTCCCTGCGTGGGGCCCCCACCTCTAATTTGGGTGGAGGAGGGAAATGACTGCCAGCTGCACGTGGTCGTTTTCCTTTGAAGTGTTTCCTCACCAGGCAGGGAATGGTGTTCACTGTGGGACCTGGGTTTGGGCCTTTGAAGGACGGGAGAGAAAGCCCCGCTGCCCACTCTCAAGTGCAGCACAGTTTATGAGTAACTCAGAGGGCATCCCCGTGCCATGCAGGCTGTGCACATTCTGGTATTTGTTACCAGAGTGGATGCAAGGCTGTCCAAGGTGTCACGGGCACCGAAATATTATGGCTAGGCCACCGTTCTTTTGTTATTCTTGTTTGTTTTAGTGAGTAGGGCTCTGTGTGTCATGGGTTTTCTTATGTGGCCCAAGTCAGATAATAGTAATAGTATTAAAACCATTGGAATCATGAGTCATTGCTACTGTGCCTGTAATCTGCTCAGTGCTCCGCACAGCCCTGGCAATGTCTCCACGGCTTTCTTATGCAGGCTTTCTTATCACCTGTAGTTTTCAGAAACAGACAAGAAGCTGGAAGTGGCTGTGTAAGGAGGAGCTGAGCGCATGGAGGCCAAGGAGGCAGAGTCAGTCAGCTTGCCTGACTGAAGAAAGTGTTTCTCATCGGCAGGGGACCTAAGAGGACACTTCACAGAGACCTGCAGGTGGGCAGGAGGAATGTGGAAGAGCTTCACTGTCACTGCTCAGGGAGCGCACGTCAGAACCACGCCCAGCATCACCTCAGCTCCTGAGCAAGCCTGGTATGAGAAGACAGAAGGGCAGAAAACAGAAGCGGCCTTGCTGCCTTCCACGAGGGGGCCGAGCAGTGAAGGGGAGTTTGGCTCCTTCACGGGAAGGAAGATGGCCACTCGCATGCATGGCACTGGGCCAGCCAGCACAGGAGCCGCAGGCTGGGAGGAGGCCATGACTGTCGCTGTGCACTTTGCTGGAGTAAACATGAATCAAGGATGTCAATGTTAGGACAGAAACCCTAAATCTGCTAGAAGAGAGAATATGTAGAACTCTGGGAGTCACTGGTGCAGGAGAGGACTTTATGAGCAAAACCCCCAATTGCACAGGAAATATTAGGAAGAATCAACAACTGGGACCTCATTAAGAAGCTTTTCCATAGAAGCTAAGTTGTTTCCATACTGTGAAGAAACAACACACAAGGGGGAAATATTTGCCAGTTGTTCTTCAGATAGAGAGCTTACATAAAGGCCTAATCTAAAAATGGGCATCTGAAATGAACAGAGACTTCTCAGGTTAAGAAATAGAAATGACAAATAAATATATGAAAAAATGCTGATTGGTCATTCAAGAGATACAAATTAAAACACCATTGTGATACCAGAAATAATGGCTATCATCAACAAATCCACCAGTAACAAATTCCAGCGAGGCTGTGTAGAAAAAGAAACACTTCACTATTAGTGAGAGTGTAGACTGGTGCAGCACTGTGGAAATCACAGTGTGGAGACTCCTACAAAAACTGGGAATAAAGGTCCATCTGACCCAGCTATTCACTTTCTGGTTATCTTCCCCGAAAAATTAAAATTATCCCACAGAGACATAAGCACATGTTTATAGCAGCATAGTTGGAAATAGCTGACTCTTGGAAACAACCCAAAGGCCCATCAATCAATGAATGGATAAAGAAGATATGTTTTTTTTAATACCATGGAGTACTATTTAGCTATAAAGAAAGATAAATTTGAGACATCTACAGCTAAATGGATGAGTTGCTCTCGTGTGGGAAACTAAAAGTATAAATAAGAACCAAGATGCAATCCAATATAGTCCAGGAGTCCGTAATAGTAGTGGGGTATCCATAGGACTGGCAATGTCAGAAGTTTTTGACTTGAGCCTTTTACAGCTCAGCATATTAATATGGCTTTACTTTTTAATACCTCATTTTTGTAATTTTCTGCTTCATGGATGGTTAAGACCAAGATAAAGAAAGACCCATGTAATAAGGAATGTAACTTTTGTATCTGATAAGGTCAGTCAAGTCCCCTCGGGACTTATCCCAAAACCCTGTATCGCACTTTGTAGATCCTTGTGTCAGCCATGTGAATGAGTCACATCCATTGCTTGACCAATCCGCTCTCTGTGAAAGCCTGAGAGAAAGTTTTCTCTCCACGTGACTCTGTCCAGGCACGCTCTACATCATCGATCCCATTCCTCTGTGGCCCCATAATCTCCTTGATCAGAAAATTTGGAACACCACTGACTTACAGGATGTTACAGTACAGGTTCTCCTATGTCCTGAGTCCTCACTGACCTTGAAAGACTAGGGGAAAAATGGTGACTGTCCTTGCAGCCCTTCTGTTCTCTAAGTTTTTGGTCTGCAAACTTATATTGGATTACTTTGCTGAATGCATGCACCTATAATATGTGAATGGCAATGGAATACCCGTCTTTGACAAAAGTAAACAAAAACGGGATATAAATGAATCACTATTTTAGTGAAAAAAATACATATCTGTATGTACAAAATAGTATAGATATATAGCTACTGTTTCTTAGTTCAATGAGAAGAAAGTTTTGAACTAATAGTGTTTAGACAAGATATCATGTCTGCATCTTATACTATGAATAGCTACTCCAAGGCCAACAATATGCAATGTATTGATTATTGCAAGTGTCCCCCTAACCTGTTTTGAAATTGCCTCATTGCTACTTCTTTCTCAATAAAATTAATATGAAAAAAGAATGAAAATGTACCCAAAGCACTGGGAAATAAGAGAAAATGTTCAAATGGGAAGGAATACTAGGACGGGGAGGGGAAAGGAAGACAGAGAAAAGAAAAAAAAATGGGAAAAAATGAAAGCAAAGGTTTTGCAAATAAGAAGGGGACGAGAGGGTGAAGGGTGGAGCGGAAGGAGGAGAACGAGGGACTAGACTATTCCGCGCGCACAGGCTCGAGCTCCCGGGCGAATGTGCTCATCACGCGCGTCTAAAACGTTCGCCCAACAAGTGATGCGAAAAAGACAAAAGGTGCTGGCTGGAGGTGGCGAGCAGGGAGCCTTGCGCGCGGCCCAAGGCCCTGACAGTGGGTTTGCAGCCACGAGGAGGAGCACGGAGCGGCCTCAGAAGTGGCCGGGCTGCCCTTCACCCAAGGCGCAGTCCTCGCAGCAGGGAAGCTGGCGCAGCCCGCGCTCGTTCATTGCAGCGCTCTTCACAGTACCAGGAAGGACGCGGGAGCGCGCAAGGGTCCGTCCACGGATGAATGGATGAAGGAATCGTGGCGTGGGAATGGCATGGTATTCACTGACACACGAGAATGAAATCCTGGGGGTGGAGAGATGGCTCAGTGGAATAAGCGCCTGATTTTAATCCCCGGTTCCACAAAAAGAAAGGAGAGAGAGAGAGAGAGAGAGAGAGAGAGAGAGAGAGAGAGAGAGAGAGAGAGAGAGAGAGAGAGAGAGAGAGAGAGAGAGAGAGAGAGAGAGAGAGAGAGAGAAAATCCCGTCATTTGCAACAGCACAGATGGAGCCAAAAGCAATGACATTCGGTGACATAGCCCAGCCAGCCACAGACAGGTGCTGCGTGGTCTGACTCAGGATCGTAACGCGCTGATCTCGTGGAACTTCAGTGCAGTGCTGGTTGCTCAGACATGGGTAGAGCAAGCAGGGAAGGAGGGCAGGGCGAGCTCCGGGTGCTGCTGCTGAGCTGGGCGGCCGCGCCTGGCAGCCGTGTGGGGTGCACCTCAACAAGCTGGCAGCAGAGATGCAGGCAGCTCTCTCCTGGAGTAGTAGAGCAGTAAGACCTGCAGGAGCTGGGCGCTCCCCTGCACTGAGCCTCACTCACTGTGTAGAGACAACACACAGCCGATTAACAGGTGACGCTCATGCTTTATGTGTCACTTAAAAATAAATAAACAGTATTTCTGTATGCGACACCTGTCAGTCTTTATCTTGGAGACACGGAGAATGGAATTTTTTTTTTCTATTCTGAATAAGAATAATTTTAGTTTTGCAGAAAACCCTAAGAACACTGCGGAGTTTGCTCGGCTCTTGAAGCCTCCTCCCAGTGCAGGCCTTGCTGCAGCATCCAGCCACAGCCGGGCGCCAGCGCGGACCTCCTAAGCCTCACACCCCTTCCATTCCTCAGCATTCGTCTGGTGTCCTGCCGTCTTCTGGGGCCATGGCCATGACCCCACGTCACGCTTGCTTGTCACCTCCCTGGAGGCCACCTCAGACTGACCACGTCTGCAGTCTCCTTGTCGCAGACAACCTAGATGGCCTTCTGAAGAGAACGGGTCAGAAGTTGTAGAGAATGTCTCTGCGCTGGGGCTTTTCTCAGGGTTCAGCGAGGGTTGTACGTGGGTGTGACACATCTTAATTCTTCTGTCCCCTTCCCCTATCACCCCTACACCTTCCAGTCTCAATCCCTTTCCCATTTGAAAAATCCCTATTTCCAGTTCTTTGGCTCCCTTCTGCCCTTCCGTCCCCTCCCCCACCCATGTCCCAGCGTGGGGACGAGTCTGTCCCGGGCACAGCTCCAGAGAGAGCTGAGTCTTGGAAACAGCCTGCATGTCCCTGGAAGATGAGTGGATAAAGAAACTGCAGTCTTCACACAGCGCAGCACTGTCCTGCTGCAGGGGATAATTTAAAAGCATGCAAAATAAAATTCACTCAGTCTACCTCTTGGGGTTGATGAGCTTTAATATATGATTTAATTTAAAAATAAACATGTGAAGAAACTTAGGTCCTTTCATGTCCCTCCTCAGTTTAATTCCCCTTTATCTCAATTTTACACATTTGTATTTTGCTCGTCTGTGTTTTTACAAGCTGTTGTTCCACTTATCAATCAATAAGATGCATCAATATTTCCTGTTTTGACTGTAGAGCTGTCATGTGAGCAGTCTTTTCACACCTTGCCCTCCCCAGGTGACACTAGGTTTTTGAGATCAGTGGTCTAAGGGGCCTTTGCCACTCATGTCAACTCCATACGGTGTCTTATGAGTGAGATGACTGAGCCACGCTTGTCCATTCGTAATGATGGACGTTTAAGCTGTTTTCTATTCCTGTTACCGTGACAGCGCTGTACAGTGACCTCCTTGTATTCATTCTCAGCTGGATAGCTCACCTTTTGCAGTCTGTATGTGGCATGATGGACGCATAGAATGAATATTTAAATTTTAAAGATTGTCACAGTAAAAGACATGCCCTTGATTCCCTTCAAAACACCTCCTTCCTTCACCAGCCTTCTTGCCTCCCTCCGAAGCGGCTCTCGAAGCCTTTTTTTATTTTATTTTATTTTTTTTGTGGTACCAGACATTGAACTCGGGCCCTTGTACTTGCCAGGCAGGCGCTTATTCTACTGAGCCATCTCCCCGGCCCAAAAGAAGCCTCTTTTGCCGGTGTCCTTCGTGGTGATTTGTGGATGACTCGATGTCCTGAACCAAATCAGATGTTTTACCTTCACAGTCATCTTGACTTGGAGGAAGAGCTGGAAGCCGTGCAGTGCCAGAGCAGACGAGTATGGCAGACAAGAGCTCCCAAGTGCTTTCGCAGGCCTGCCTCTCCGCTGGGGCATCAGCCAACCCAGGTCACTGGGGTTTTCCTCCCATGTTGTAAAGACACTCAGAAGGGAGAGCTTCCAGAGCCACTTCAGAAAGTGAGGAGGACAGTGAGACAAATGGGTTTGAAGCAGGGGGAGGGGAGCTTTAGGGGAAACTCATGGGAATGTGTCTCTATGTTGTGAATTTTTAAACCTTTAAGCCTTCACTGTATTTTCTTTTTATCACACCCTTGTCTAGCAGTGGAACTCCTAGGTCTATTCTATTCTCTATGCCGAGGACTGAACCCAGGGTCCTGGGGTTGAACTGCATCCTTACGACCACCACCATCATCATCGTCATCGTCATTGTCGTCATTGCTATTATTTTAAATTTTAACACCGGGTATTGCTAAGTAACCCAAGCTGAGCTTAAGTTTGCGCCTTTAGCCCCCCAGCGTGCTGGGGCACAGGAGCACACAGCCATGCGGCCCCGGGCCTGGGGACAACGCCACGTTCACCCTCTGCCCTTGGAGCTGTCAAATCCACCTCTTTCACGTGTTCTCACGCCAGCCCTGCACATTTCCATTACACCCTGTATAACTGCTGCTTTTATTTATTTGGTACAGGATCGTGCTATGCAGCTTGGACTTGTAGTGATGCCCCGGGCTTAGCCTCCCCAGTTCCAAGATTACAGGAGTGCGCCACCACGCCGTTTTCATAGCCAGCACAGCACCTCTGGGGTTCCAGGGCTGGCACGGCATGAGGTACCAGGGCTTGAACCTGGGTCCTTGCATTTGTCAGGCAGGTGCTTAGCCTGCCATGCTGTCTCCACAGCCCCAACTGCTGCTTTTCAACTTTCAATACTTTTGCAATCACGTAGATAAAGACGTTAGAGTTACAACTTTCTCTGGGCTTAACTGGTGTCTAAGGATCTGTGCAGGCTCAAAGTGTAAAATGGGGGAAGGCAGCAGGGAGAAGGCGAAGCTGCAGTCGAGATTCTGAGCATCTCTGCTGCCTCCTAAGGCTTCCTGCGCCCCTTTGCAGGTCATCTCTCTCTCAGCCCTTGTGTTTTAATGGTGGTCAATGTGTTTCCCCAAACAAGATCACTTCCCTGTGTTCACATGACAGAACAATGGGAAAGAGGAGAGCAACTGGCTTCTCTATTTTATGGAGGGTCTCCCTTTAAACTTAGGGGAGAAAGTTACAGCCTAGACTGTAGTTAAGATGAGTGCTAGGACAAGGCTTCATTCAGGCTTCCCCTGCTCCCAGGTACGGTCGGAAGAGCTCTTGGATGACCCTCAAGGTCAAGGCCCCCTGTTGCACCCACCTGGTATGGTCCCCCCACATGGAGTACAGGTGTGCCTTGGAAATAGTGGCACAGCGGTGCCCCAGTAGCTGCACCATGAACCAAGCTGAAGTGCTTTGCAGGTGTCCTCAGGTCTCCACACAGTTGACATTAAAGTAGTCAAAAGGGGGGCCCATGGAGACTGGCTTGATGGGACTACGGGAGCTCCTTAAAGGGGGTTGTGTCAGGGACGGAAGCCACAGGGGCATGCAGAGGGCCTTGTCCCTGGAGCACAGCAGAGCCAATGGCCTGGTGCAGAGTGCCATAGCTGAGAGCAGCTGGGCTTCTGTCCAGCAGGATACAGAGGGGACTTCTGCTAATGCCAGAAGACTTGCAGAGGGACCATGGCCTCCTGTGTGGCTGCAGCCCGACCCTAGCTCAGCAGAGGATCTGGGCATCTCCTACCTCGAGGGAGCTGGTGTCTCTAGGTGTTTGCCACCCTTGCGGCCATGGAGAGCGGGTGCCCCCGGCCATGGCTGTCTGGCTGTTTCAGACGAGCATGTGTTCTCTAGAAATTTTGAATGAATGGAATCATAATACATTTTCTCACTCAATAGAGTGATTTTTGATACTCATGCTGTGTCTCTACCTATGTGGTTTGAGGCTTTGGCCTTTTCTGAGTAAAGATTGCAAGTCTCCCCACGGATGCCTTAGTGTGAGTTTCCTGATTACGGGTAAGTAGATGATGCTTTCGTGTCTTATTGCCTGCTTGGCTTTCCGCCTCTGAACCACCTCTCAGAATTTCGTGCTTCTTTTTATTTTTATTGTTTTAAATTTTTGGCAGAACCAGGATTGAACTCAGACCCTTGCACTTGCCAGGGAATCACTTATTCTATGAGTCATCTCCCCAGTCCCCCATGCCTATTTTTCTATAACATCACTTGCTTTCTTGTCACCAGTCCAGATGGCTTGTTTGTCCCCTCTGGATATGAGCCTATTGACTATTAATATTGTCTTTCTCAAGCTGGATACTCTCTTTGCCATATAAACATTGAAATTTTAAGAAAGATTAACTTGTTTATGGCTTCCAAAATTTAATGTTTACTCTCATTTCTTGTTTTAAGAAATCCTTCCTATACCTGAGGTCATCGAGATAATCTCCTATTTTTTCTTTTTTTTACAATAAAAAAAGCTTTGCAAATCTTTCATCCTTTGGAAGTTAATTTTTGTATGGAGACAAGTAGGAATATAACTACTCTTCTGAGAAAGTCAACTTTCTTAGTTCTTCATATCAAATAGTCTGTCCTTTCTCTGCTGGTTTTCCCACTCAGTTTACGGTATCCCACAGACGCACACGCTGTGTTTCAGCCTCTGCATGGCCTTGTACGTGTTATGACATTTTCTCTTCTCTGTCTTTTTTTTTTCTTTCAGAATTATCTTACCCTTTCCTGGATTTTACACCTTTAGATAAAATTGAGAATAAATTTATCGGAATACTTGAAAATATTGGCACATCTTTTATTAGAGTCACATTGAATTTATGGATTAATTTGGAGGAAATTTTATATCTCTACAATATTGTGTCTTCTCATCCATGGCCATGTTCATTTTTAATATCTTTCTTGTCTTCTTTCTGATGTTTTAATATCATTTTACAATTTTTTCCCATAAGGATCTTACACTTTCTTTGTTGGATTTATTCCCCCACACAGGTTGTCTTACATTTCAGGAAGTAAGACAGGTAGTTAGTTATATTCCTGTCTGTCTCCACACAAAAATTAACTTCCAACGGGTGAAAAAAAGTCATTACTATTTCTCTTTGAAAGTTACAGTGTGAAGAAATTGCAACTGGAGACTCCATAGTCCTTGTCCTAAGTATAGAGAACAAAACACAAGAAAACAAAACAACCCACAGTTTCATTGTTCAGCCCCAGGCACTGCCAAGACGGTGGAGTGGTGCAGGTGAGCCGTGCCACAGGGAGAAGGCGCGGATGCCTGGAATTCCTTCAACACAGCATCACACACATGGATTCTCTTACAAAGCCTGTACTGGCAGTGAGCATCTCTTTTCTTAATTTTTTAAAATGTATTTTGTACAGGGTCCCCCCCACTACGCGGCTCATAGTGATCCTCCTGATTTCAGCCTCCCCAGCACTGGGACCACAGGCATGCACCACCAGGCCTGGCCCAGTGGCTAGCTCAGTGCGCCCTGGGGCAGGGCTGGGGTGGCACGCGGCACCAGGGATCAAACGCCTCCTCTTGTGCTTACCCAAGCAGGCAGTTCCCTGAGCTATCTCCCTGACCCTTGTAGAGAGCATTTCTAAAGATTATCTCACAATTATCACTTATTGATTAGTGCAAGTTTATCTGTGTTTGTAACCCACACCACTTATTGGAAAACTATAGGACCAAATTAGGCCCCCAGCTTGAGAAAGTTCTTATTGGTATACAGCTATGTGTGTTGTTTACCTATGGTTTACAGCTGTCCTTGGCTACAACGCCTGAGTTTTGAAGCTGTGACAACACCTGGGTGGCCCAGGGAGCCATAAGCTTTTGTCTTAGTGATTTTAACGAAGGATAGTCAGTTGCTAGCACAGAATACCTGACACTGGATCATTAGAAAGGCAGGAGTTCTACTGGACCACAGTTCCGGAGCTGCAAGCTCCAGGTCAGGTGACAGCATCCAGCGAGGCCTCATGCTGTAAGGGCGGGCCAGAGGCTGGGGCAGAGGTGGTGCGGAGGGGCCAGGCCCACAGGGTCTGTCAGTCAGTGCCTCTGGACAGCCGGGTCCCTCTCCGGGCCCTGCAGCTCAGCACTCTTACACCGGCAGCCAAATTTCGATACAACCACGCAGTCACTGCACAGCCCTGTGGAAAAAAGGTGGCCACCTGTATAGCCTATCACCTGTGTGTTTTAATTATATTCTTCTTTTTTAAAAAAGCTCTTAACAATGTTTAAAAAAAACAGTCTTAGTCCTGTGAGGCAGGATTTGGCTTTGGGGGAGTGTTTGCCAACTCTGATCTAGACAATCAGAACAATAAACTAGATTCTGATTTGTAGCATTTGCTGATTTCTGTGATATAAACACCTGGCCCCCTTGACAGTTTTTTTTTTTTTTTTTTTTTTTTAATTTAGGAGCGGGTGTATAGGGTTTTACTACACAGATTGGACTCCAATGATTCTCACATTTTCAGCTTCCCGAGTGCTGGGATTATAGATACGCACCACCAGGCCCAGTCACTATTGCCAGATCAGCATGCCCTGGGGGCAGGGCCTGCATGGCAGGCTGGGGATTGGGTTCGATCCCCAGCCCCTGAGTCTGCCCAAGCAGCCACGTTAATCTGCTAAGCTATCTGGTCGACCCTTTCCCTTGACCAAGTTTATTTTAAACTACCAACTTTCTTGGTGATTGCAAGAAAGACACACAATGGTGTTACTGGCGCCAAACGTGCACACTGAGCGAGGTGTGGTGGCTTACTGTAGAAAGCCCAGCCCTCGGGAGGCTGTGTCAGGAGGGTTGAAAGCTTGACACGCCCATGGGCCATGTACTGAGTTTGTGACCAGCCCAAGTTACACCATGAGACCTCATCTCAAAAACCAACATGAACCGGTGGGCTCGGATGTGGGGGTCCTTAGGGAAGCCTCAGCAAGGGCAGCCTTTTCTGAGAAGGGTGAGGGAGGGGCAGGAGGGCCACAGGTAACAGGTGCGCAGGGAGGAGGTGCGGAGGGCGTGTTTGGGGGGCCGTGCAGTGCAGGCCCTCGGGTGCATTCTCACCGTAGGATACACGGCATGGGCCAGCCAGAGGGCTAGGAGGTTTATGTGCTTGTGACCTTAACATCATTTTTCCTCTGACCTT
This sequence comes from Ctenomys sociabilis, assembly GCA_004027165.1. NCBI lineage: Eukaryota > Metazoa > Chordata > Mammalia > Rodentia > Ctenomyidae > Ctenomys > Ctenomys sociabilis. The sequence continues at coordinate 25,995 of PVKA01007413.1, read as the reverse complement.
TCAAAACCCCACTTCCAGAGGCGAAAGGAAAGCAGACAGCCGCCCTGGGCGGGAGAAAGAGCTAAGCGTCAAAACAGGCGCCGGGCTCAGGCACAGAGGGGAGGGCACTGCTGCTGGGGACCTGCACAAGCCACGCGCGATTTACGCAAGCAGCTGGCACCCAGGCGCGCGCAACTCTCCTCTCCGAAGTCAACTCTCTCGAAGGAAAGTCAGTAACAGGTGGAGCAATGTGGCTGGATTACACATATTTAGCAGATGATTTTTGCACTGTTTGCAGCAGCCAAGCCTGGTTCTGACAGTTCCTGCGATCCACTTAAAACATTCACAGCATTCCTCTAGCGTGGCAACGGGGCGCCGGAGCTGGCTCTCTGGCAGCGGTGTGGCTGTCTTCCTGTCCTTGTTCCAAGGCTGGAGGAGGCATTGGGCCTGTGTTTCTCGAAGTCCTTTTGCAGTTCTTCAAATTCAGTAAACAGACTTGGGGCCCAGGGGGAGGAGATGCGTGTGTGTGCAGAGCACTCGAGCTCCAGGGAGGGAGGCGTCCCTCAGATGGGTTTGGACTGCGTGTGGGCTTTTAAAAGATATTTAATGTTTTATGTTTTAAGAAAAAAGAAACACAAAACTAATTACTGTCAACTGCATTCTGAGTCTTCCAGATAGCTACTCGGCAGAAAGCTGTTATTAAGCCGCGCTCAGCCTGTGCTTTGCTCCCACGTAAGCGGCCTCTCTCATCCTCGATATTGGCTTCTACACAAAGTTGTCAATCAAGTCAGCCAGGCGGCTGCCTGAGAGAGAAACACCTGAAGGCCTCTGTGTGGGTTTCAGACACACACACGATACCCCTATCCTTTGGGCCGCTCCTCCCCGTCCCAGTTGTTAGGAAGAAAATACGAGGAGAAGGGCGCTCTTGACTATGACAGCCCCGCTTTTCAGAGATCTTTCCTCTCGGAGTCCTGAGCACCAGGGGCAGCCCCTGGATGCAGCAAGTCGGCTGTTCTTATCCAGAGCTCTTCCCTGAGCAGACACTGCCTTCAGCAGCGGCTGCGATGGCCGCACAGGCAGCGGCAGATAGCGAGATGGCGCTCACCGTGAGCCGGATGCGGCGAGGCCCGTCCGGGCAGCACCGTCCGGGCAGCAGCGCTCCCTCGAGTCCCAGCTTAGCGGAACGGCTCCCTGCGGAAGCGCATGTGAGGGCCTGTGCTTTCCAGGGCTCTTTTCCTGCCTCTTGTCTCCAGCACCCGAGTTAATGAAGGAAAGTAAAATAGCTTTAGTCTGACTAGCAAAGCGTACGTCTCCCATCTCGCTTTTTATGTGGACCAAGCATGTGGTTACATAAGGCTTTGGGGGACACATCAGATTTTTTCTTAATTATTCAGTTATTATCCCCATCAACCCTCAAGAAGCCTGTGCTTGCCCCGACATCCTCGCTGGCCCGCTGGGCTTTGGTGATGGTTACAAAAGGATCAAAGGTGATTTGGGGTCAAATCACTTGTAGCCCAGACCTAGTGGGCCATGGAATACGGTAGCAATGCTGTGCATCGATGAACGGGAATTGGGGAAGTGCTGGTCCTTGCCCAGGTCTGCTCTGTGACAGAGGAGGCCCTGAACTAGGAGAGCTGCTTCATGGGTTTCAACAACCAGGTAAGTGAATGCTGTTTTGTGATTAATCTAATTTAACCTCAAAAAAGAATAAACTAGAATGAAGCACTGAATTTTCCATGCAGTGATGACTTGAACACTTGGATCCCTAAGGAACTAATAACATAAAATCCGCCTGTCAAGAAAAAGCCAACAGCAAGTTTGGACTTTGCTCCCTTGCCAGAGAAAGCTGCAAAGAATCCAGCAGCAGCACCCACCTGAGGCAGGCACCCTGCTCCCCTTCACGACTGTTTCAGGGACACTGAGCCTTCATGTCCCCACGGTTGCTGACAGACACCCCGGGCTCTCCCGCGGCTGCCCACCCCGGCTCTCTTGCACACCCCTGCCTGGTGCTGATGGCTCTGGAACAGTGTACTCTTCGTGGTGGTCAGGCTTTGCACTACTGCCCCCCTTTCGAGAAAACAGCTCATCCCTAGTGGTTGGCCAATTGTGCCAATTTGAGAAGTTTATTATTATTATTATTTATTTGGAACATGGCCTTGCTATGCAGCTCAGGCTTATAGTGATCCTCCTGTCTCAGCCTCCCCAGTGCTGGGATTATAGATGTGTGCCGCCACACCTGGTTTCAGTGGCTGGCACAGCTCACCTGGGGTTCCAGAGCTAACACAGCATGCAGTACCAGGGATTGAACCCAGGTCCTTGCACTTGCCCAGCAGGCATTTAGCTCGCCAGGCTACCTCCCTGGCCACTTCCTGTGGTTATTATATGCATTGTCCAGTTGGAGAAGTTAGTCATCCATTCTGTATCTACCCCATAGCGCAGGTCCTCTGACGCCCCTCTCAGGAGCTGTCCTGTCTGCTCTTACAGTCTCCCGCCAGTGTTCTGGTCTGGTGCAGCAATCTGCTCCTCCCGGACACTTCGGTGGCCACGCTTCCTGCCTTGCTCCCACTCCCTTTCCCATCTGCTGCCCCCGATATAGTTAGTGCGCCTTTTCAGAATGTACACGTGATGGTGGATCACAGGAATGATTAAAAGCGCCCTGTAGGCCCCTACTGATTGAGAAACAGATCGCGTGCTCAGCAGCCCTGCAGACTCTGCAGATCTTCCCTGACTCCACAGGGACTCTGTCCCCATCTCATTCACTGTTGCCTCCACGATGTATCGGGCACATCAGCTTTGCAGCTGTGCAGATGCACCAGGCTCTCTGTCTCCCATGATGCTTTTGTGCTCTTCCTGAGGTCCTGCTCTGTCTTGTCCATTGGGTCTTGGGCTAAAATCACTTCTTCTGGAAGGCTTCTCTGACCTCCTGTACTTGCTTTATTATAACTTTGTAATTAGATTCGTGTCCATCGGTGTGTTCATTTGATCATGCTTGGGTTTCTCACTGTATAAGTCTCTGACCTCTAGGCTCATCTCTGGGTTCTCCACGGTGACCTTCCCCTCTGTGTAGCCATGGCCAGGCACGAAGCCAGCTTTCCAGGAGCGGTGCCCCAGTCGTGCTCCCCAGTTAGTCTAGGGAGAAGAGCACTGCTGCGCTTCCACTCAAGGCGCTCCTGGTGGCCCCACCACCTTCTGTGCTGGGCGCACAGTCCGTTCACCGCCCTCTCCTACTCAGAGGCTCTGACGCTCCTCGCCAGCTCCATGGGCTTCACCTGAAATGCCCCCCGTTCTTGCCCAATTGCCCATCTCTAAAGTCCAGTGTTGGGGGCAGGGAGACCTGGGTAGTGATGGGTATGGGGCTCTAGCTGCACAGAGGGCTGGAAGTGAGTTTTCAGGCTCTCAGTGGGAACCCATTAAGAAGGAAAGCCCTCCAGACATAGAGGGTTTTTAAAAGACACTGAGTAGTCGGAAAGCAGGGTCAACGCCCGTCCGTAAGTCATGGCCCAACCTTCCCACTTCCTGCTCATCTGTTTGATAGTGAGACTCTGCCAGTTTGCTTAGACAGCCCCATCCAAGGTGACAGCTTATTTGTGTGTGTCTGGACTCAGACCTACCAGGTCTTTAGAGAAAATCACAAGCCATCCTAGAAATCTGCTAGAGATGGTAGAGAGCAGCGCCAAGCACAAACTCTGGAATCCAATCATCTGAGTCTCGTGCAGCACCAGCCTGTAACAGGGTGTGGGCCTTGGGCCGATGAGGTGGTTATGAGTGCTGTAAAAATAAATATCGTGACTTGGCCCCCTGGCCCGCGACTGGCATGCAGCAACTGTCTTCCAGTGAATGAGTGGAAAAGCAGTCATAGGAATGAGTGACTTTGATATTAATCAGATCGAACAAGGTCAGGGCACGGTTACAAGTTGCGGGGATCAGCAGTTTAAAGCAGCAAGGTTCACTCTCTTGTGCATTGCAGGAGTCCACGAAGGGACGGGGGAGGGGTTCTGTTCACTGCTGGAGTTTCATCAGAAACTACAGCTTTGAAGGCCACCACTCCGCATGCCTGAGGGCTTTGGAGAGAGAAGCTGGGAGGCCCTCAAGGGTGAAGGAGGGATGCTGTGGGTCTTGGGAACAGGAGGGACAAAAGCGCAGATGAGTAGATCTACAGAGGGCCAGGACAAGACTCTCCTGATGCAGTAACACAGATAAGAGAGGAGGAGGAAGGAAGGCTGCAGATGCTGGGGAGGGCGGTGGGGTCGGACAGGGCCAGGAAGAGGAGCACCAGCGGAACAGGCCTTGGGAAGCGGCTTTGCCAGCTGCCGATGGCTAAATTTAGGGCCAGGTGGACTGTGTCACTCAGTGGGTAAAGCACTGCTTTCAGGTACGACTTCAGGAGTGTCTTCAGAATAAACTGGCACTCACAGCAGTGGACTGAACAAGGAGGCGCCCTTCCAAGCCGGCTCTTCCCTCCCCCAGCGCAGTGGGACCTCACCCTCAGGTGAGGGCCCTCACAGGACGCAGGTAGGAAAGGTGCTGCTGCTGCGTCCTCTTCCTCCTCTGGCTCACAGAAGCTGGCAGCCATCTCCTCCCGCCAAGTGCTCTGGCTTCGGACTCCAGGACTTGTGCCCACAGCCATCCAGGTACCGAGCCATTCAGCCGGCCCCGGAGCTGCGCAGTTGTTTACTCTGCTTTGCTCTGCTCGGGAGCCTTCAAGCGCACACCACGGGCTCCTTTCTGCTCATAGCCTCGGGCCTGAAGCCCCGCTGTACTCTGCCCCATGGTTTTACTTGTTCTATCTCTAGAGAGCCCTGATCAACAAAGAGGCCCAGACACAGCTGAGTCAAAGCCTGAGGCTTGGCCTGCCACTGCATGACTCAACATGTGTCCTTAATGAGCTTTAACCCAAGTGGGTGTGACCTTCCAATAGCCCCGAATACTCTGCCCTTCTGAGGAATGAGTCATCGCTACCAACATGGCGGTGGTACTCACAGAAAAACCTGGCAGACCTCCCTGGGGGAAGTGCTCCCCCGCCCTGGGGGAGGTGCTCCCCCGCCCTGGGCTCTGGGCTCGCCTCTGAGCGCCCTTCCCTCGGGGTGCCATGGGTGCTGCTCTGAACCAGGTGCTGAGCTGTGTCTCTAGATGCCGTCAAAAGCACCAGGTTCTGCAGAATGTATTTCTTTTCCTTTTTCTTGAGCAAAGGTATCATTAAGAAATTTTATAAGATCATAAAGACACGGTAGTTGAAAGCTATTAAAGTTGAAAAGTAAGACTTATTGAATACTCACTGCATTTCAGGCCTTATTAAGCACTTTAAATGGAATATTTTACAACAATTACATATATATATATATATATATATATATATATATATATATATATATATATATATCTCAAGCGAGCTAAATGTCACACATGCAGCAAGGTTGATTTGAGCAGAGTTTTGAGCTCACACCTGCAGGTTTAACCACAGTGCTACCTTGTTCCGTACTGCACAGGAACGCGTGCTGTAACTTGGGCTCACTGGCCCCACTCTTTCATGTGTTTTTGGCGAGCTTGCTGTAAATTAGGCATTGCATTGGTCAGAGGAATAAAGAAGCCAGTGGGATGCAGCTGCCGTCCCGTGGGCCCACGCCTGGTCTGTGCTACCTGGTCCTAAGCCGTTCACATTTGGTCGGTGCATTTCATTGTCAGCCTGGCCAGGCGAGGAGACCTCAAGGAGAGCTGGGATCATGGGCTGCCACACGCACCAGTGGCTTGTGCCACGAGTGTCTGGGAAAATAGATCTTCAGAGCTCACTGGGCAGTTAGGAGGTGGGGCCCGGCAAGTGGAGGCGGGTCACTGGCCCATGTTGTTGGAGGGCACCCCTCTCCCCCATACTGTTTTCTGGCCATCGTGACCTGAGCAGCTGTGGTATATCAATCCCTGGTGCGGCGATGTCCTCCCTGGACCTGGCTGACCATGGACTAAGCCCTCAGAGCCTGTAAGCATGTTAGAGCTTCCCTCCCGGAGCTTGTGGGTGTCTAGTACTGTGTCCCCACAGCAGGAAAGCCGACCAACACAATGGGATCTCTTAGTGGAACTTTAAGATGCAAAGGAAAAAAGGAGCTTTGGGTGGGCTCCACGGCCAGGTGCATGTGGGTAGGTAAGTCCTTAGAATCTCCCGTGCCTTCCTACCTCTTAGGTATTTTCAGGCCTCCAGCAGTAAGGTCCTCAGAGAAGGACAGGTGGACTCTGGGCTCAAGGTGTCAGACACTGCCCGAGAGTTCAGATACCAGCGAACATGCCTTATTTGACTTGGACCCTTCTGTGACAACTCAAAGGCACCAAGTCATTTCTCTCAGTATCTAGACTAGAACTTACACTCTGAGCCTGACTCTAATTGTCATGGAGTCCACTGTGGCCACCACAGTGGTGACATTCCTGTCACCAAGGAGCTAGACAACGGTCTGAAGAGGAGAGACTCCCTCTGTTGCTCTAAGGCAGCCTGTTTCTAAGATGGCCTAGGTGCACCTTCCACGCTCCGAGAAGTCTTCCCTCCTTTCTCTGGTTTTGGATCTGTTCTTCTCCGACCCGCTGTACACTTGCCTTGCTGTCTCTGTCTTCCTTTCCTTGTGGAGCGGCAGCAGTGTGCCCCGGCGAGGACCAGAGCCAGACTGGGCCCAGCCTGCCCCATCCAAATGACATTGCGTGCATGGACAGTCCTCTCTCGAGCTCAGGCTCTGCATCTATGCGACAGAGATGCATGATTTTCACCCATGTGGAAAACTGAAGTAATGCATCGCCCCGTGCCCAGTACAGTGAGTGCAGAAATGTAGCCTGGAAGTGCTTGGTGCCCCCAGGCTGCCCACCTAAGCTGCCTGCTAATTATTAATTATTTTATTTCTTGCCCTGTTAATTATTTTATTTCCTCCTTCTCTGACACTTCACAGTGATCCAGCTCGGCCATGTCACAGTAACGTGTCTCCAGGCAGAACCCCAACTTCTGTAGTTCTGAGTTTTCTCTTTATAAGACAGAAGGAATAAAATGAATAACCCTGATTCATGGTGCTGTGTAAGCATAAAACAAGAAGTGAGAAATGCTGGCCAGCTGTGGGTCACGGAACAGACATCAATCAGCACAGCTTGGGCGGCTCTCACTAACCTGTTGTACTAGAAGCAGTGCAGATTGAAACGCTCTCGACTAACAGCCGCTGAGCAATGCTAGTAGAATTTTACTCGGTGTTCTTTGCAAGTTCACCGAACACCCTGACTGGACTTCTTCCACCCAGAGTGTCACCTTGGTCTCTAATTTCTCTCCCTGCCCCAGCCTTGGTCTCCCTGGACCACAGCTGCAGAGCAGATGGAGGGGTCTTTCTAGAAGATTAACCCGACTGCCTCTCTGTCTTGCTCATTGGTTTTCCGGTTTTCCTCCTCCCCCAGGGCTCTTAGGATCGCCTCCTTTCTACTCCACGGGGGCCTGCCCCACCTGGGCCTACCGCACCTGAGGCCCACGTGCTGGACAGAGCCGCCCCCAGCCCCCATCCTGCCCTGCGGCTGCTTCCTTCCTGCGGCCAGGGCTCTGCCTGCTGCAGCACCTCTGTCTGCTGCGCCCTGGTGCAGGGCCTCTCCGGTGTGTGGACTTAGAAATTCCAGCTTGGGAAGGTTAATTTCATGTGAGCCCCGAGAGTTACAGGGAGATACTTAAATATGTGAGACAGATTGGTTTTTCTTATTTTAAATCAAGTGGTAATGCTTTTTATGAAGTTATTTCAATATAAAGTATGCCAAATATCTGACTTAACTACAATGCTTCAAGTTGTGAAATTTATTTGAAAACAAATGAATCCAGGTAAGATGTCTTCTGAAGTGGGTCATGATATAGGTTTCTGCAGTCCTGGTATTTTGTAGGCAGATAAAAAGCATGTAATTAAAATATCAGTAAAATGGCAGGTTTATAATAACTGCAGCCTGGCCAGCTGTAGGAGGCATCAGAAAGGTGGAGCCTGAACTTCTGCAGTTAAACCTGGAGGCCAGCTCGAAGGTAATTGATTTTCTTTTAAGAAAACCTAACTGTCTCCAAAAACCTTTCTCATAATTTTCCTCAATATATACCTTATGCTTCATCTGAGAATATTATCATTGTTGCAGTCCTTTGTTAAGAAATCTATTTTACCATAATTCTATTCACTGTAATTTCCTTAGTAACAAGCTGCTCTCAGTTTCTTTTAAAAACTATTAAAATGTCATTCACATTATATTCTCAATGTGGATCCAGCTATTCCCTATAGCTATGCAAAACACATAATCACCATAATTACTGTTGACATCTAATTAACATTCAGCTTCCTTTCCACAGCATCTACAGCTGGACAAACCACCTATTCCAAGATAAAGACTAATGCTCTGTTGCCTTTGCTTCAACAACAATGACAACAAAAAACCAGATCAGGATTCTAACACCTGGCCTCCACGCCTTTGCCCCCAGTGGCAGTGGTTGGAGGTAAGACCGCTGATGGAGCGCTTTTGCAGATAGCATCAGCTGATGCCCTGGACCTGCTCATAGGGGAGCTCGAGCTGTAGGTCCCAGGAGCACTAAGTGAGGAGGAGCGGGGGTCAGCCCCCACCGGCCACCCCAGGAGCCCTAAGTGTGGAGGAGCGGGGGTGAGCCCCCAGATCAGCGATCCCAGGAGCCCTAAGTGAGGAGGAGCAGGGGTGGGCCCCCAGGTTGGCCAGCGCATGCCTTGGGAGGTCTCCCCATGCCTTGGGAGGTCTCCCCATGCGGTGGCTCCTCTGGGTGGCTTGTTTCATCACTTGCTACTTTTTGTTTTCTGCATAGCACCTCCTGGACTCCTTTCTGCTTTCCATCCCAAGTTCTGGCTCACTTTGGGGGCCTTGGCGATGCCACCTGTTATGGTTTGTGTCTAGTTGTCCCCCCAAAGCCTCATGTGCTCATGGGGTGGGGCTTCTACAGTTTGTGATTAACTCATGATCATAACATAACTGGGATTATGTGTGATCCAAGGCCTGGATTATGGATTTTAGTACCGCTGGGATCATGGGTGTGAGTACTACATTCCACGCTGGCCTGGAGATCCTGAATGCAATATAAGAGAGAGACAGACTTTCTGTAGACCTTGCTCTTTGCTGCATGGTTGTTCAGCCGCCATGAGCTGCTGCTCTCTGCCATGTGCCCCTCTGCCTTGGAGCCAGCTGAGTATGGACTGAAGCCTCCAGTAACCGTGAGCTAAATAAACCTTTCCTTCCTTCATTTTGGGTGTTGGGTATTTGTCCCAGCAAGAAGAGTAACAAGACCCCCCCCCGCTTGCTCCATTAGGGTGATGCTGAGGTGCTCTGGGGCAAAACCTTTGATGTCAGTGTCAGCAGGAGGGTCTGGGACACATGAGCTCAGCCTCTGGGTGTCTGTGCTTTCTTGTCTGCTGTCCGAGGATGGCACCAACTTCCTAGAGTTGTGCCGATCAAAGGGGCGTGTGCAGGAATTATTTCACGGTTTTGCTCTCTTCTCCTGGCCAGCATCTCCTTGCTTCATGCCCAAGTCCTTTTTCCTAGCATGCCTTTCTTCACACTCTGGGACAGACGGGTTCGTTCTCCCTTTCTGTACTGTGTGCTTCTTGCACTCCTGCATTTGCACGTTTTTGCACTTGTAGTGCCCCGAACCAGTGTGCCAGGCTTGCTTTCTTTTTCTTTTTCTTTACATATTTGGTCTAGGGTCTTACTGTGCAGGTCAGACTCACAGTGACCCTCCTGTCTCAGCCTTCCCAGTGTTGGGATCACAGGTGTGCAACCCGTGCCCGGACTTGGTTGCCAGCTCAGTGCACCGGGCGCTGGGGCTGGGGCTGCACGTGGTACCAGGGTTTGAACCCTGGTCCCTGAGCCTTCCAAAGCAGGCTTTTAGTCCCCTGAGCTATCTCACCAATCCTCAAGGCTTTATTTCTCTGGGGAACAGATATTTCTTACGTTGCCACTGGGTGCCAGATACTGGGGATGTAGTAACGAGTTCACAATGTAGGGCCCTTGCCCACTTGAGCTCATGCTCCGGGAGGTGTCTAGGACCTGGATGTGAACTAAGTATGTATTTAACTAAAGAATACAATCAGGGATTAAGCAGAAAATGCAGCAGTATAATGGGATAAGAAGGCTCGAGGAGAAGAATTAGCTCAGCTCAGGCCGTTCTGAATGAACAGCATTTGCTCACACCTCGCCTGAGATGAGAAGCCCTGCATAGATGCCAGGAAGAGGCGCCGGCGCGGCGGGCTGGGGGCAAGGGCTGGGCCCGCCTGACTGCACCCTGGCTCCTCTTCCTCTTCTCCTTCGGTGACTGGCACAATCTGTGCTCCCACTGCTCCCTCGGTCCTGGAGCTATTAGAACGGGAAAGAGCCTTCCCAGGCCGGCCGTTTCTCTCTGTCGGGTTCCAGAGAGAAAAAAAAGGAATCGATGCAGATGCAGTGCCCACAGGGCAATTTCTTGAATCCTTCACAGTTCTATTTTTTTATTGTTTTATTTTCGGTACCAGGACTAGAACTCAGGACCTCGCGCTTGTCAGGTAGGTGCTGTGCCACTGAGTTACACACCCCGCACTCTTCATGGTTTTAAATCATGGACTTTTTTTTTTTTTTTTAACATGAATGCATGAAAAGGATGTGGTATTTTTATGCCATGGGGCATATTCAGTTTCCAAAAGGTAAAGCTCATGGTTTTTATAGGTAACTGGGCTCAACTAGAGGCCAGACCCATAAATGAAATAAACCAGCTGCGCAAAATCACAGCTCTGGAGCAATGAAATATTTACTTTGAGATGCAAAGTGGATTCATGTTGGATTTCTATCTTCTGATGTTTTAAAGAAATCCCCAGCACGAGTGGGGGTTCCTGCCTGGAGGAGATTTCGCCCTTCTGGGGACAGGAGCATGACAGGCCTCTAGGCAGGAGTGTGGACGCAGCGCTGTCCCGCCCCGGCATCCGGGTCCCCTGGGCAGGACCACAAGCACCTCCTTGTCTCCTCCAGGCTCCTCCCTGCAGATTCTGCCTTCAGCTGAGCCAAAGGGGCTCCTTCCACTGTGGAAAGACTTCGCTCGTGAGCAGATCCACCAGAAGGGACAAAATCAAGGGTGAGCAGCCGGCGCCTTCTCTCCAGGAGCGAGGAGTGTGGCACACAGAGCAGCTGGCCTTGGCCTGCAGGTTGGACTGGGCAGTTCCACCCCTTCCCTCATCTCTGGAGTTTCTCACCTTGTAGAAGGCTGAGCCTGCCCCAGTGTGGCAGTTAAACCTGACCGCCAACTCCACTGGCTTGAGAAAGGCCCAGCCTTGCTTAGCATGCTCTTGGCTGGGTCGCCAGGTGTTACCCTGGGCAGTGCTCCTCGCCCCTGGCCCCTCCTATGTGGCTTCTTCTCCACTCCTCTGCTTTCCCACCGTGAGACCAGCAGCTGCAGGACCTCTGGCTGTGACATTTCTTCTCTGGAGCCAGCCTGACACTGCTTGGAACACAGAAGCTGAGAGGTGGAGGAACCTTTCCTCCTAGAGCTGTGCATGGCCAGAATTTTGTCCCCACAAAGGGAAAGTGAATGGTGTAGATGGCAATAAAGGGCTCAGGCTAGAAGCAGCTGCTTGGATCACCATTTATCAGTCAGTGATATTTTCCAGTAATCCAGGCACCTGGTACCTGCCTTCTCCTTGGGGCAGGAGAACTGAGCCTCCCGTTCTGGCTTCAGCCAGTCCCACAGCTTGTTTTGTAGAGCTCTAGGCTCTCTAGAAGAAGGTTGGTCGATGCTGGATTGGCAGGGAGCGGGCAATGGCCTCTACTAGGCCTTCTCTCCAGCCTTGCCTATTGCCCTAGGTGCTCCCCCCGATTGCATCATGGGAAGTAGTGAGGGCCAAACACACTGGCCTGGCCTGTAACAGTGTTTCCTGGCCTCGCTTCAATTCATTTCCACTTGGCAGTAAACTAAATGCCCTACTCCACCCTTTGTTTCTTCCTTCTAGTTGCCTGTGGCCATTACATGATCTTAACTGAATGGATCTTGTCAAGCACATCCTCAATTCCTCCCCACACCTTCTGAGTGCCCGCACACCTGCAGGCCACCCACCAGCAAATCCAGCTATTTGCTTGCATTGCCATGGCGTTTGAAGCCTGCCTCACAGATCTCTTATGACACTTTCAAGAGTGCCCAGGGCCCACCTCTCTTTTGTCCTTCACTCCCCTGTGCTCTCAAGCTCACATGGCTTGTGTAAGCCTCCCCCTTTCCAGCAGGGGTTTCTCAGCACCAGAGTCAAAGCTCTTTGTGTGCTATCACTCACTGGGTACCTCCCCTTTGCCTTTGCCATGGTTGCCTGCTGCCAGTTTTGCTTGCTTGTAGGCAAGAGTATCTTGTGTCTCATATTACCAAGCTGACCCAGCTTGAGTTCTTAGATGTGCTCACCTTGGCTCTGCAGACGAATTGACTCGCATGAGCTGCTGAGTCCTCTTCCCCTCCATGGCATCTTTTTGTCTCCAAATAATTACTCTCCCCATTTTTTTTTTTTTTCAATTCAATGATGAGTTAATCTCATGCCTGCCTGTCACGGCTTTAACATATGTCTACAAATTATCTGACACTCCCACCTCAGAGTGATGGCTCTGAGTCCCGCCCGCAGTTGCAGACTAAACTTAGTCATTCTCTTCACACGCATTGAAAGCATGACAGTGATGACTGTGACTTCCAAGGCTACCTCAGAAAAGGTACTGTGGCTTCCACTTTGGTTTCTCTCCCCACATCTTCACTATGGAGAATGCCAGCTTCCATGGAGGCAGGATGTACAAGCAGCCCTGTGGAGAAGGGTGGATGAGGAAGAACTGCAGCCCTAATGGGCTCCATGAGAGCAGGCCACCTTGAGGGTAGTTCCCTCCTCCCTGGGGTGACTTAGCCGTAGCTGTCCTCTTGACCGTGGTCTCATGAAAAAAAAAAAACCTGTTTGACCTCTGAAACTAGGCTACCTCTGGACACCTGCTCTGAAGAAACCACGGAATAGCAAACATGGGGGTGCATGCCTGGATCAGCTGGTGCTCGAGGGGCTGAGGCATGAGGAACACCAGTCTGGGTCCTACCTGGGCAACTCAAATAAGACGGTGTCTCCAGGGGACAGAACAAAACCACATTGTTGTTTGAAGTCTTTAAATTTGGGGGTAAAGCTGGGGCTGCTCAGCTTTCACACATGCAGACCTAAATCTCTACTGCTCACCATTGATTACTAATGCACTGCTTTATTAAGAAGACAAGAAGCAGAAAGGGACAGTGTGCTTAGTTGCTGCTGTGAAACAGCTAGCGAGAGATCTTATTTCCCCACAAACACCAGCATCGTTTGCCCGCATGTCTGCAGAGTGCCAGGATGGCCCCCAGATCTGGTCTGAGCTGGCTTGCTTCTCTGCAGGGTGAGCTAGGGGCAGCTGCACTCCCGGCTGTGTCTCATAGCAGGGTCTCTGCCACTCAGCAGCAGTCTGGCATTTGTGTTCTTATGCAAATGCACAAGTACAAAGGAGTGAGCAAAAATAGGGCTGGAGGAGGGACTGATGCACTCACCTCTGCTGCTTCAAGCAATCCAACAAGCTATACGGACGAGCATGAAGCAGGACTGCAGCAGCGGTCTCTAGTGGGAGGAGCTCTGAATCCGGTGACCAGGGCTGCGAGTGTGCAGCTACTTCCCCAGGTGTGCAGGGTTCACACAATGGTCTGGTGGGTGGCAAACCGTGTGTGTCTCTCTCCAACGCTCAGGTGTGAAACCTGACCCTGAATGCTGCAAGATGAGGAGAGGGGTCCTTGGAGGCAGGAGACGTGACTGGTGCTCTACAGGGCCCTGGGAGCTGTCTCCGGTCTCCTGCCTCCGGAGAAGGCAGCAAGGAGGCGTAGACACTGGGGCAATGGGTCTCTGCGAGACCCCTGCCTAGCCCTGCCTGTGTTTCGGGCTGCTTAGCTTTCACACATGCAGACATAAATCCCTGCTACTCACAGGCTGCTTCTCTATGGCATCTTGTTAGAGCTGCCCCTGTGGTATAAGGCTCTCTCAAAGGAGCAGGCACTGCGACTCTCTCAGGTTCAGTCTCTCCTGGGGATGTGAAGGGAAATGCTTTCCAGCAGACAGGCAGCGCCACGCCCAGCTCAGATGTTTCTGTTCAGACACACAAGGCGAGCTCTAAGCCAGGCTTCAGCCTCTTTATAGCTTCATACAGACAACCTCCTTAAGCCCTCCTCACAGGACATAGCCGAGTCCTCCGCCATTCTGTTACTACTGACTCTGTGTATTCCTAAGAAGGTGTGTCCCCAAAGGGCCGGTTCTAGATAGTTCTCCATGAGGTGGCAAAGCGGACTCTAGAAATGGTTGCTGTGGGAGCCCAAGGGTCCATTTGCTTTATTGCAGACCCATGATCCTAAAGCTTGATCTTCTGTCCAGGTAGTACTGCTAAGACACTCCTCTCACACCCTACTTAGGCAAGCACTCACCATCTTTTGGAGACTCCTTGACGTGGAGGTTGACTTTATTTACAGAAAGCCAAGAAGAGTAATCAGATTAGGGTGAGCCGTGTTCCCCAAAGCAGGCTGGGCCCGTACTCTCTGCTCCCTGACACTTTTCTAAGGAAGCTCCCACCCCGTCTCCACCCTACAGAGTGGGCAGCCCCCACCCCCACTGCTCCAAGGAGAACTGGGGACTCTGCTTGCCAGTGTGGCATGGATATGCTTCATGAACCGAAATGACCGCTCTGTTTCCGCTATTTTAATGGCTGCCTCAATGTTACCTTTAAGTTTTTTTCAAAAATACTTCTTTGGACATAAAAAGAAGAAAGAATCAATATTTCCTTCATGTTGCTTTAGGCTACGATGACATTTTTGAGGAGGCTGCCATCCTCCCCACTTTTTGGAAGACAAGAGGGTGCCCAAAGCGATGTCTGGCTGGCTGCAGTCATACAGCTGATCCCTGGCACAGCCAAAGCTGAGCTCTGTTTGCCTAGTTCCAAGGTGGGTGGCTCCTGATACCACACAGCTTCAGAGCTGCTGAGGCCTTAGGAGCTATTTCAAGCTGTGGTAAGAGTTCCGCATTGGGGCCTCAGAAGCTTCCAGACAGAGGAGAGTGGAGTAGGGGCTGAGGATGACAAGAAATGAAAAAGTAAGTGACAGGGAGGCTGTACAAGAAGAACTCTGGGACACTCAGTTCGATTTCTTTTCTTATATATTAGATTCCAAATAAGATATTTTTAAGGGACTTGCTGCATTGAAAAGTTCAAAAACTTGATTTAAATCAGCTCTCATTTTCTGCACCCCTAATTCTGGAGAAATGTTAGGTGGTTGGCTCCCAGTCTCAGGGAGTAGATAACTCCCAGACATCGTGCACCTGGCAGACTCTTTCTCTTCTTTCTCTCCGAGTCTTCCAGAAGTACCCCCACCCCAAGCTGTCATCTTGCTTTAGGTGTCAGAGCCCTCAGATTGTTAAGCTGCTGCCCTTTATCTAATACTCAGGAAGCCTGAAGTTACAGGCAGAGGCATCTCACAGGAAATGAAAGAAAACACAAGTGTGAAACATTCAAATGTTATTGTTTTTTTCTTGTCAGATTTTGAGTCCTGCTGGTCCCTCAGATGGAGGGAGAATTCCACGCTCTTTCACTCAGCTTTTCAAATTACCGGCCTGACAGCCCAGGGCAGATCCAGGAGTGATCTTATGTGCTGAGACAGAGGACGCTGTCAGTCAGGGAACTAAAGGCTTTGCCTGAAAAAGAGGTGATACCGGAAATAATTCTGCTTTTGAGAGAGACACTGGTCTGGGTTGTCTTGGGGAGGATTGACTGAAAGCCACCCACCTCTTCCTGTTCTGCACCCTGACTCTGGGTACTGGCTTTTACAGAGTTGATTTTGTAATTGTCTTCCTGCAGTTTTATTTCCTTAAAACTTGTCCTGCAAGTTTCATTTTTAGGATAGTAGCTTTCCCAAGGAGGAGGTGGGTCTTGAGAAGCCTCGAGCTAGAGGTGTATTGCTGGTGTGAAGAATCGCTACCAGGGCCTCCTCGAGAGGGCTTGGCAACCCCAGAGCTAGGGAACTGCGGGGCGACGTCGCACTAGACAGATGCCCACATACTGGCATCATTGCCCAAGGAGTGAGCCTGCAATAGGTGACAGCCGCTCAGGATTCTGGCCACCAGCTGTGCAGGTTATGTCAGGAGCAGGTGACATCGCTGTGGCCCAGGGTCAGCTATGACCATTTGATGTTTACTGCATCTGTTTAAAACATGGGGAAATTAAGGCAAAGAGAGATTAAGTGAAACAGGGAGACAGAGCCAGTAACTTTCTAAAAGTTTAATAATTGAAATAGTAAAACAGAAGTGATTTAACCTACACAATTAACAAAATGAAAACAATTAAGTCTCCGGTGGTAATTTGGAGCTGTTATATATGGAAAATTTGAAATACAATATCCAGGGCTGAGACGGTTATGGAGGTAAAGCTATATCCATTTATGGAGATAATATGCACAGATAATGCATGTGTGTGCAGTGCTTGGTATTTTAAACGTGTATTGCTCGTTAGCTATTACTGCTTGGTGGTGTTTTTTTTTTTCCTTGCTATTTCCTGAGCAATGACAAGACAGCATCAGGTGCCTAACCTCTGTGACCTTCCAGAACGTAATGCGTCTTTCTGGTTCTCATCTCCACATGAAAACCGGAATAATGGTGATACTTAGCTCATTGCTGTGGGGTTCGACAAAGTAATGTGTGTCGTACACTGCGCCTATCTCATGACAGCCACTAAAGAAGCAGAAGCTACGTTTTTGCCACTACTGTCATGAGTACACGTGTCTTTCCAGTGGACCTGAGAATGTGTCCTTCTGGGAGCACAGCAGGATAATTCACACAGAAAGAGTCGCACAAGGCTCATCTCTGCGTCTTGAAGAAGTTGTAAGAAAATAATGGGGCGGCAGGCAGAAGCAATGTGCAGCTGTATTGGCAGCATTACGTCCAGCAACTTTGCAGTGCAGGCAAGGAAAGACGCAGGACCACTATCTTCTGGAATGACGCAGAAGCCAGAGCCGTAAACCAACCGGCTGGGACGGTCGGTCCGGGAAGCGTCGGGTCACGTGATGCTGGGGCGAGCGGCAGGGCTTGGAAGAGGCTGTTGTCAGCCTGCACAGGCAGAAGGATGCACCGCTTCTGGAGTTTCTTCTATTCTGTCTTCAGGGAGCAAACCAGGGGGTCCTCGTGGTGAGTGAGATTTCCAGTTTCCTAGTAACAGTCCACTGGACAGGTCCCCGGCCCAAGGCAGGTTGAATTCACACCAAACTATGGGTTAGAGTGACTCTGTTCAAAGTTAGTCTCCAACAGCAAAATTTTAAAAAGTAAGAGAGAGCTGAGTACAAAATTATAAAATATAATGAAACATACCCATAAGAGAGGTCAGAAGACCTGCTTGAGGTCACCTAGCTGGAAAGGGACACAGCTGAGATCTGCGTCAGACCTGCCATTCCAAGGTCGTGAGCAGGTGCTTAATGGGTACTGCTGCAGGCCAGTGCTGGGGCCTGTGCAGAGTGCTGGCTAAGATAAGCACAGCCCTGCGCTCGTGGGGACTGCTCACACCCGGAGAAATGGGCGCGGAGTATTCTTCTGGGAGGTGCTGCGCGTGTGTATCAGACCAAAATTCGTAGCTATAGTATGGAAAATGTAAAAAACAACATGCAAAAACTACCCATAACTCAGTAAGAAAAAGAAATGTTCAGTGGATAGATGAAGAAACTGGAAAAGCCTTTCCGCCAGCAAGGAAAGGGCGAGGCAGTGCTGCTTAAGGAGCTAAACCAGCAAGAGGGAACACGCTTGGCAGCGGGATTGTGGTCATGGAGGGAATGGTGGCTTCCAGCACTGACGAAAGAGATACGAAGTAAGTGACTGTGCTGGCGATCCATGCGCTCTCCCGCCCGGGACCCCCACACGGGCACAGGGAAGCTTGCGCCTCAAATACGAAAAGAAAGGGAAGAAAGCCGCAGAGCACCGCAGTGCTACAGTGAGTCCCGGTGCATCTGACGCTATGCAGTGCCGCGTGAACTCTTCGATGAGTGCCTTAAATACATATGTAGCAAATGAATAACGAGTAATCGGCACATTATGGTGACCCAGAATTGAGTCTGAGTTGCACACGAAACGGTATTATTCATGATAAAGATGCTCAACATACCAGATTGTTTTCCAGGACCAAGTGTATACATGGAAAGACATGAAACAGTATAGGAGAATCACAGCGGAGTCACTGCAGCGCTTGCTGCTGAGAAGGGAAGGCGGGTGGAACAGGAGGCTCGCCTGTACTCTTTTGGTACACTTTTTCAGGAATAATCACTCGTAAGTCATTTTTATAAATGAAAGTTTAGGCAAATGTTGTTTGCAACAACATTCCCCAGAAAAAAAATGGAGGCCCAATTAATCTCCTCCTCCCAGAAAAGAAAGCCATTTCGCCCGGGGCTGGGCACCAAGGCTGGGCCCTCCGGGAGCACATGGAGGGGGAGGCCGAGGGGCCTGAACTCCAGGGACGCTGATGGTACAGCGCCTCCTCTCTGTGGCGCTTCGCAGCTTTCAGGGCTCTGCCTGCGCCTCACTGCCTTGGGTCTCACATCCTCCTCCTGAGATGCGCCTCTCTTCCTTGGGTGCTGCTTACGTGGACAGAAGCTCAAACATATGCTCAAAGTTCTGCAGATGGTGTGCATGGGCACACAGTGTCACCTTTTCAAGGATCATAAATAACTTCAGTTTGGGGGTCCTTTTGCCTATGTGGCCATTGTTCTGGGAGGCAAAGGTGGGTGGAACGGTAACATGAGGAGTCTGCATTCATTCATGTGACCTGAAGATCTGTCTGCTGTTTAGCTGTGATCCCCAGGGAGCAGAGCCATTTCCTAAAGAAAGGTGGCCTCTTGCTGCCTGCTTTTGGCAATCTAATCATGCACTCGGCACACTAATGCAAGACGTGGAAGAAGGGGGGCGGTGGGGGAGCATTTCTAGGACTGACCTTTGTGTCTCTTCTTTTTTCATAATCAATTTCTTATTACACAAATATGGGTTGTTAATGGAACACTTTGGTTGGGCTGTAGAGATGCTAGTCTTAATAGAGTTGGACACTACTGGTAATAACAGGTCACAGATAGAAGGCTCTGACAAGAAGTGGCATAGTGCAGGGCAGAGAGGTGAGCATAGCCATTAAGAATAGAAATGCTATTGTCAGCAACATCTGAATTATTGTGTTGCCTCTGCTACTTACTAGCTGCAAGGCTTTAAGAGGGCAGAAACTGCCCGGACCATCAGAGTCACAGCCCGTGGCCATCCCTTAGGCACTAAATCATTTTTTGTTGTACTGTTCTTACCTGCATGGCAGGTAGTAATTCTGCCCATCATGGAAGGTTGCTATGAGAACTAAATGAATTAATATTATGGGTTGCACTATCCCTATGCCACTTGGGACACATGAATTCTCATAGATGTTAGGACTTATCGTCGCTGTTCTGAACTTGGTATGCACCGTGTAAATGCGCTGCAGATGATACTGAATGCAGAAGTGCTCTAAGACAAATGAATTTCAGAAAGAGAAGTGCTCGGAGTCAGACCACAGTAGGGTAGGACTGCCCCACCCGCAGCGAGGTGCAAAGTTGGTATCCAGAGGGTGCCCACTCCTTGATTTCTTTTAATGGAACCAAGGATTGAACTCAGGCCCTTGCACTTCCCAGGCAAGCAATTGTTCTACCGAGCCATCTCCTCAGCTGTCCTTGATTGTTAATAGATAAAAATGTCCTCAGCAAGCCAAAGCAAGTACCCACGCAGCACCCAGGGCTGTAAGGTGCGTTGGTGCCAGCTTCGCAAACTCCTCATGGTGCACTTCCACGGTGCACTGCCATGGCCTGGAGGGCGTGCCCAGGGAGGCCTGTGGAGGGTGCTGGGAGAGAGAAGCCCCTATGGGTGGTTTTTCACTGGCCCTCACCTGGCCAGGCTTTGAATGAAGATGGAGAGAGTTCTAGAAAGAGTGATCCTTAAGAGTCTTGCTCAATAAAGAAGGCAGAGGTTTACGATTAGGATGGAGCCAGTAGCTCTGAAATCCAGTGTACCCCACATCAATTTTAAAAAATGGAGGGCTTCAGCTCTGGGTGTCACACGGGATCGCAGCAGGCCTGCTTCCCAGCCTCCTGGGGTGGACAGACTAGGGATACCCTCCCTCACCAAAAGACAGCAGGGGCTTCTGAGGACCAGAGACAGAGCACAGGGAGGCTGAGGAGAGCGAAGAGGGCTGGGGGAGGAGGCAGGCTCAGCCGAGCAGCCAGGAGAAGCTGGAGATCAGCCTCCCAGGAGCAGTCCCGGTCAGGATGGCTGTGCGCATAAGAGTTTCAGAACAAGCAGGGTGGGGCCTGAGCCGTGGAGCTTCTGCCGCTGAAGCATCTGCCCAAGTTCACACCGCAGGATACTGCTTAGCTCTGTCTGCTCAGAACATCAAGAACAGCCAGTGTTTCCTCTTGCAGGCTGCTGCTGGCTTTGCATCCCCAATAGAAAAGGAGACGCTGTCCCAGAAGGCACTCAGCACTGCAGCCACCCTCTTCTGGAGTCAGCCCAGAGCCTTTCTTCTAGGCCCAGAGTGTCCTTGGCCTCTAACCTTTCAGCTACTCACATGAAAAGCCATCACACTTAGATTTTGCTGTCATTCATCCTTTCCTGGGCTTCCTGCCTTTGATGTACTTAACAGCTACCTGGGTACCATTTGGAGGCTGTATTCTCACTGCTCTGACTTGCTAAATGTATCCTCCAGAGAGCTGCCTGACTGGAATTCTATCTACTTCTGTTAGGCCTTTTGATTAAGACTCACAGTCAGGCCACAAAGCACATCTGTTTACCATACTCTTTGGAGCCAGGCCCATTTCCCTTGGCCCCTTTTATGGGCAGGGTGAAGAATGCCCAGCTATCACCTGATTTTTTTTCTCTTCATGTACCAAGGCAATATTTTAAAAAAATCCCTTGAAAAGGTGGAAGCTATTAGTGCTGGATCCAGCTTAAAGGCTTCCATAGATGGCGAGTTGAAACCAGACAATTCCTGCAGAAACACCAGTGCAGAGCCCAGAATGCACCCCTATTGGCCACAGTGATGTCTCTCGTCAGTGGCCCTCAGGGCTCCTGTGTACATCTCAACGTCAGAGTTCTGCGGAGTCGTGCTCAGCCTCTGCTGACCTATGAAACAGCGAGGGACAAAGTGAAAGCAGCCTACCAAGTAAGCCTGGCGGCAGAGGCCAGGTCCTGACTTAGGTCAGAGGGAGAGCAGACATCAGGTCTCAGGGCTGGCCCTCACTTACCTGCTTCGGGATAGCGGCACACTGATTTTCCTTTTGAGAATCGCCCTACTGAGTTCTCACACTCATGCTTATATGCAGAAGGGCTGAACAGGAGTCCTGTCTTCAGAGTAGGCGTGTAGTGTTCACGTGGACGCCCTCCCTCCAGCCACAGCACTTGGCTTAGGGTCAGTTGGTGACCCCTGGGAGCCAATCAGGGCCACAGAGTATTGAACCCTCAGAATTGGACACAGATACTGGTAGGTGCGCCACCCCTTTGCTCTGCACTTAACTGGGGGGAGGTGAGCCGGGGCTGCCAAGAATCAGGTGCCTCTGGGACAGCCTGCCTAGGAAGGAGGGCAGTGCGACAGCATCGCGATAGCCACGTCTGCCACGTCGCTGCAGTGTTGAGTTCAGCGCCCTTTGTGTTGTGAGTTCAGCGCCCTTTGTGTTGTGAGTTCAAGTGTTTTCATTATTTGTTCATGCCAAAGAAAGATTTTGATTATTTGCCTAAAATAGCACATAAACTTGCATCCTATTTAATGTACAATATCACAATGCATTGTGTATCAGAAGGAGCTCTGTAGAACATATTCTTTTCTTCCTATTTTAAAAAACTCAAAAGACACTGTCACTCTTATGACCATAATTCGATAAAAATAGAGGCCTAGATGTAGCTAAAACCTTAAATCTCGTGCAAAGACTGGAAAAAGAAAAAAAGATCTGATTGTGAAAGTCAGCAGAGCTGTTTTATTAAGAGACAAGATGGCCACTTTTCCCTATCTTTTTTTTTCTACTTATGAGAAATAGTATTGTGGGCTCAGGTTTCAGGTAATGATTGTTGGGGCTTGGGGTACAGCTCAGAGGCATAAGTGCCTGCCTGGCTAGTATAAGGTCCCACATTTGATCCTTGTACCACAAAAAATAATACCAAGTAAGATCCAGTCGTAGCCTGGAAGGTGGACACTGAAACCCTATCCGGAGCCCGAAGGAGTTAAGGAATGGTCTAGCTACGGGGGAGGTTGTCAGAAGGAACCCCTCGTCTGTCGGCCCCTCCATGGCTGCCCCAGTTGGAGGAACACCCCACCTAAAGCTGCTGGCTTCCAGGACAGACCACAGTCAACGGCCAAGCCCAGGCGCCAACGTCCATGCCCCTGAGCCATGGCAATAGCACTGCAACGGTGCACTGTCCTAGGCACCCTGGTCTCGGGCCAGCTGTGCAGGCTGCTCTGTGGTGCCTCCTGCCCCGCCAGCCTAGGCTTGCTGCCCTTCCTCCTCCGAGTGTCGCTCCCTGACCCAAGCACTTCCCTTGGGTCACTTCCTGCGTTGTCCCTGTCTGAGGACCTGCTTCCTGGCCACTCTGCTCCCTGAGCTCAGTCCGGCCCCTTGATTCTTCCGCTCTGCACAAGTACTCCAAGCCTCTGATCTCAACCCCTGAGTCCTTAGTACCTCTACACAGGCTTTCCTCTATTCTCTCGCTCCCTCTTCCTGCCGAGCTCTTAGACAATTCACTTTAATAGAAGTGACTTTGAAAGAGGAGGGGGCTGTGGTACCTCGTGGCACATACAGGTCACAAGTTGGTCATTCCAGGGACAGTTCTGCAGATTAAGAGCCAGTAAGTCCATGTCTAAGAAAACCACAGACCCCTCCCCTCCCTTCTAAGGGTGGGGGGCTTCCAACATAAACTGGGAGTGACATTTTAACATCCCTGAAAATAAAATGTAGCGATGGAAAAACTAATATTGGATAAAAGGTAGTCTGGACAGACGGTAGAAACTGCAAGGGTGGGGCAGGGTGATTGCAGGCCCTGCCTCGGAGGAGCCCGGGGGTCAGGTCGGATGATCCTGCCGCCCAAAGCCCTTGTGTACAGGGGAGCTGTTTGCCCCACTCTCTGACACACTGCATCACTTATGAAAGAACAGTACTGATGTTAAGGGACTACCATGCCAGCTGGAACCCAACCCCAGAGAAATGGGGTTCCCACAGGACCACTGCCATGTGCTTTGGAAACTCCGATGGGCCTGGAAGGGGCGCAGAGGCCACGCAGCAGGGGCGCTGCTGTCCTGTGGAGCTCTCCTGTGATCTCACAGCAGCCTCTGAGAGGCCGCATGCTGGACCCAGCCTGCCCTGCAGCAGCGCCTCACTTGCTCGGCTCCAGGAGGGGTGCCACAGGGTCCCCCAGGCTGAATCTTGAGGGCTAACCCAAAAGGCACCCACTGAAGAGTGAGGCCACTCGGAAACACAGTGAGTCCCAGAGTTGCGTGTTAAGGGGGAAAAGGGAAGGAAGCAGGGAAGGAAGTAAATATAATCCAACTCTGCTCTTTCTCTCATGGAAGATAATTACAACCAAAGGAGAAAATTAAATGTCAAAGTGCCAGACTATATTATAATTAAACAAACACCAAGCAGGTTTCAGGAACATTGAAGATGCCATCCGAACAATCCACGTAAAGCTTGTTATCGAGCAGGGGCGACAACTTGTCCTTGCACCAGGGCTTGGCCCTGCCCTTGTCTTGTGAGGTGGCAGGCGGTAGTGGACTGTGTGGACTCCTACAGGGAGGAGAACCTGGGCTTTCTGAGGGTGAGACAACAGGTTTAGCAGTACCTGCAGGGATTGTGAGATTAGTTAGGGTGGGGGATCCAGTCCCACCTCAGCTGGACTGTCTCTGCACCTTCGCTTTCTACCTGTAGGGGTAGTAAGAGGCCTTCATGGGCGGTGTGCAAAGCCGTGTACCCAGTAGAAACGTGCTGTGTATGCTGGCTGCATGCTGTCAACATAATTGCTGCTGGCCACAGGCCAGGATGTGTGACTGGGCCTTAGGAAGTGCCGGACAAGAAGAGAGAGGTGAATGAATGTCTAACTACTCAGCTTCTAAAACATAACTCAGCTCTCTCGCTAAACTCCTGACGGGTACAGCACCTGCATTGGTAATCTGTACCAGATTTTTTAGCTCTGTGATATTAGAGCATATTTTATATTTCTTGGCAAAGCGCACAGTGCCTGCTGCATACGGGGCTTCTGAGAGCTAGGCCTGGTGGTGCCCCCTGTCGTCCCAGCTATTCAGAAGGCTGAGGCAGGAAGATCATAAGTTCGAGGTCAGCTTGAGCACCTAAGCAAGCCCCATGAAAGGACCTGCTTGTCCTCATATGAAGTCTGGGACGTGTCCTGTGTTCTCAGGTACTGCATCATCTGAAAACACGTTCAGGGCGATGGTGGGAGACATTTATATTACTGGCCTTAGGGAGGAAGCCCAGAGTGCTGCTCCTGCTGCAGCCAATTTAGGAGTTTGTATTTTTTTAGTGTAAAGGGAAAAGTTAAAAAATTCAGTTTATTGAGTAATTTCACGCTCAGTCCTTCATTATGTTTATTATATTATATTATATTATATTATATTATATTATATTATATTATATTAGTTTTACAAAATACGCAGCGTTCAGGCCACTGAGTCTCAGGCTGTGGAGTGTGCACGTGTGCACACACACATGCACAGAATAACAGCTGACATAAGGTAATAATATTAGATGACTCTGAGTCACATCATTGAAAAATTACTTCCCTTTCAACATTCAGTATTTTTTTCTTATATCTAAAAGAAAGCCTCACTTTGGGGTCCCCAGGCTCTTACCATCTCATAACCTGGGGTAACTTCACAGAGGAAAAAGTGGGACAGAAAAGGGTTGGGAAAGAAGGGAAAAAGCATAGGAAGAGGGAAGAAGAGGAAGGGAAGAACAATCATTTTCAGAGCATTTAATAATAAATTAAATAGGGATAATTTAATAATGCTGTGTTCTTCACTGCACATAGTTCTGGCATTGTGCACTTCTGGAATAACGCCAAGCCAGTGGGAGATGAGTAATTGCCCAGGAAGTGTCAGCGCAGGGCAGAAGCTGAAGGGAGGGCTCTGGGTAGCTGAAGGCTGCATTGGCAGTTGGGGCTTATAAAGCTGTAAGAGCAGGGGTGATGCCAGGGAGTCCGCTCAGACACGAAGCCTGTGCTTTTCCTACCCCAGGAATGGCTAACATATGAAACACAATTTCACACGTAGGTTTGAATAAGGTTAAGAGTGCTCCTCTCTAGTTAGGAAGGCCCCAAGGGAATCCAGGGACAAGTGAACTCTCAGGCTCAGCCTGGCTTGTAAAAGAGGCAGAGTGATAGAACCTAACTTGGCTGGTCCTGTGTTTTGATAAGAAAAGTCAGCGTGAAACGCTTAACTGTCTCGCCAACCTTGGACCGACTCCATAAAAGCCTTTCAAAATATTGACTAAAAGGCTTAAAGCAAGAAGTTTGTCAAATAGCAGT
This sequence comes from Ctenomys sociabilis, assembly GCA_004027165.1. Classification (NCBI taxonomy): domain Eukaryota; kingdom Metazoa; phylum Chordata; class Mammalia; order Rodentia; family Ctenomyidae; genus Ctenomys; species Ctenomys sociabilis. The sequence goes on along the minus strand of PVKA01007413.1, from coordinate 433 downwards.
ATCGGAATGAGGTTCCAACTGCCACCAGCCAATCTATCTTAGTGAGGACACACCAGTCACCTCCTTCCTGAGATCAAGCACACCCCTGGGACAAATGCCCAGGCTTGTGTAAGACTCAGCGCTTGAGGCATTGGAAAGCTGAACATACACACAGTGGTCAGGCAGATACCGTCAGAAGAATGAGTTTGAGAGAGGAAGAGAGCTGAGAACGCGATCTGTCAGTCCAGGACAGCATGTTCTATTTAGAACCTAAAAGAAACAACTTTTACCTTTGCACACTGCCACTGAGGTCTACCTGAGGCGCCCTTATTGCTAACTGAAAAGTGACATTGGTTCAGGATGTTCATCAACGCCTGCTCTGTGCCTTATTCTCTACTCAGTGCTAGGGACACAGCGAGAGGCAGGGAGAGGCAGGGAGAGGCAGGGAGAGGCA
>PVKA01007412.1:19698-78093 GCA_004027165.1 Ctenomys sociabilis | reverse complement strand
TTGGTTTTCTCAGTGTAATCAGAGCGGTGCAGGGGGCTTGGCCTTCTGGTGCCCAGCAGTTATAGAAGCAGCCTTTGCAGCAGTCTCCCCTGCGCCCCACTGTCCTCCTGGGCCCTGGGGACACAGCCTGGCTGGGAGGTGGCTTTCCCGGCTGCTCCTCAGGAATGTGCCCTGCTGTATCCGGGTACTGGGGATCAAACCCAGGGCCTTCATACAGAGCAACATCCTGGCTTCCCTCCCTCTGTCTTTTTGCAAGACTGAGGATGGTGCTTATAGTCCCAGCACTCAGGGAGGCAAAGACAGGGGGCTCATGAGTCTGTGCCAGCGTGGGTAACTCAGTGGGACCTTGTCTCAAAGTGAAAAACCAAAGAGACCCAGGGTGCTGCTCAGGGCAGAGGCCCTCGAGTCCCCGTCCAGTGCCTGCTGACCATCTGTGCTGCATTACATTGCGTTACGAGCTGAGGAATCCCTAGTGCCCAGTGACGTCACAGCCGCTTCATCCATACACCCTGGTGCTCACACGCCAGTAAAGCCGCCTAACAGCATCTTTCCCAGAACACCTCCCTGCCATTAACACACAGCCCCAATAGTTAGGAGACCCCAAGGAAACCCCTCCCCAAGCCTCAGTTTCCTTACTTGCAAAATGGTCATCCTGCCGCTTTATGTGTGAGTCCTGTGGAACCAGAAAAGTAATTCTCCAGGAGCATTTAGTTTGGTCCCTCAATCAACACTCAAAGTTTGCTTGCACATTATTTATTTATCAAGCACTAATACAGCGCCTCTATTATTCCAAGGGACCTTTCCAGAAACTTGAAAGGCCCTAATTTACCTTATATATCAAGAAAGATGAACTGTTGCTAATCCCCCACTTTACACATCGGGAACCCGGGGCCCAGGCAGGCTAAGAAACTGTCCAAGCCACACGGTCAGGAATACCAGAGGCAGGGTGCAGACCCACGCACATAGCCTCTGCCTACGAGCCTCTTCCTGCTGCTTGCGCAGTTCTGGGTCACTTGGACCATCTCTGGCCCTGGGGCAAGGCAGTAAAGCAGGAGGGGACCGGCTGGGGAGGGTGGCCCACGTCATCGCCTTCCTCAGTAGAGAGCACCCTACCTCACACAATCGTTTGATTTCAAAGCAGAAACTGTTTAGAATGTGTGGCAGCTGCATACCTTGGCCAGCTCAGCTATGAGATATCCTCTTGTCCACGTGGAAATTGGCAGTCTCCAAAGATGCAAAGACTTCCCTTTCTTTTTGAGGATCAGGTGAACAGAGGCCCAGTAAGACATACGTTACTATGACCCTCCAGCCCTTCTGGGGCTGTTTGTTACTGCATCGTAACCCACCCTATCCTGCCTGTTACACCCTCTTTACATCTCTCTGTACACTGTATGCGTGGAGGATGCAGGCAATGAGTACCTGCCGAGCCAAGATGAACGCCACCCACCAGATTGCCAGAGGGCTGCGGAAGCTGAAACGCGCCCACCGAACCCTCTCAGGACACCCGTGGGGACGCCTGTCCACTTTCATGTGAGCCGGTGTCTGACGTCCTCATTAACTATGGCAAATTATTCACAAAGGAGAAGCATGTGGAGCTTCTTTAAAATACTGACATGCTCTAGCAGTAAGTTAGTGGAAAAGTACCTCCAGCTCCAAGGGGAACTTCCATGGAATTTTTAGGGGATTCAGTCCAATCGCTGAAATGCTCAGAATTGGGCCAGAGCTAATTCAGCAAGCAGAGGATGTTATTGCCTCTTAAATTACATCATTAATCTCATCAGATCAAGTTGATGAAAAGAAAACAAAATTCCGCTTGTGATGGGAAGGCTTGGGATATAATAAATAAATGGATTTGATTTTATCTGGAAACTCCTCAAGGATATATTTTTTTTTTTTGAAAAGTAATAGGCTTTAACTACATTTTAACATCTAACTAAATTTTAAAAACTTAATGTCCAATTTTGTTTCATTTCTGGAATCTTACACAATAATCTTACAAGAAGCCTCAGAGAGAGCCCAATCAGAATTCCTTTCCATATTGTAAAGCCGCTAATAAAACAGTATTAGATCGCAGATGGCCCCAGAGACCATGTGGAAGGTATAAGCATTTGACATGTTTCATCCGCAGAATTATGCAAAGGGTATCAGAATATGTGTGTATGGAGAAGTCCAAGCATCATGACAGCCAAAGCTGGGTATGTAAAGATGTGGTTGTGAGCCGGGCGTGGTGGCACAGGCCTGTAATCCCAGCACTCGGGAGGCTGAGGCAGGAGGATTGTTGTGAGTTCGAGACCAGCCTGAGCTACAAAGTGAGCTTAAAGACAGCCTGAACTGCATTGTGAGACCCTGTCTCAAAAAGACAAAAAAAAAAAGATGTGGTTGTGTGGGATAGCAGGCCCAAGATGAGCCACATGGGGACACAGCGACAAATTGGGGTGACCCCAAAATTGCCACTCCCAAGTGGCCCAAGAATGACTAAGGCTGTGAATCTCAAGGTGATTGTAATCACAAGGCCAAGACCCGCCTAAAGTCAGCACAAACCAGACCACGAAGGTCCACAGCAACCTGGTTCATGACAGCCAGAGGTGACAATGAGTCAGACGTCCACATACAAATCTAGTGCGGTCATGGGCAGGCCGTGTCCATGCCGTGAGATAGATTCCAGCCCCACGGAGGAACTGAACACTGATTCAGGGTACTTGTCATATGATGCCTCTCATAGAAAGTGCCCAGAGTAGGCAAATCCTTAGAGATGGAAAGTGGTGTTGGCACAGGGTACACAGGGGAGGAGATGGAGCTATTATTGGGCATTTGTTGCTTGGAGATTAGGAGACTCTTCTGGAATTAGCTAGTAGGATTGGTCTTGCAGCTTTGTGAAGTTGCTGAAAAATCACTGAATTACGCAGCTTTGAAGGACAAGGGTTAGGGTCTGTAGTGGATAGCAGAGTGGTGGTCGACTTGCTATGCCCAGCTGAATTGAATTAGCATGGTGCTGGGTATGGGAGGCCCACCTGAGGGCTGTCGCTAGCAGCATAGGAGGCAGGACGGAGAAGCTGATGAGAGGCTGACAGGGAAGTTCTTGGAGCTGTTGGAAGCCGTTGGTTCTGGGCTGTTCAGCAGGGCAACCTGGTCTCGCTGGCTTTCCCAATTGGCTTGGCTTGTTGCTGGAGGACCCTCACTGGACCTTCACTGTCCCTAAGAATGGCTACAGTTCATTTCAGAGGAGCTCTGGTCTTCATACTGAGCACCACTTCCTGGATCCAGAGGGGAAGAGGGTGCACTGGTCAGCCTCACAAAGAAGCTTGTTACGTTGGCTTTCCTGACGGGAACCAGTTTTCCTCATTGTTGGAGAAGCTCGGGAATTCACTGCTGCTGAGCACGGCTGTGGCACCTTTGGGGGAGCGCTGGTGCTTACCTTGAGCATTGCTTCCTGGCTCCAGCTCAGGTCCCTCAGCCTGCTAGCACAGATCCTTCGCCCCACTGGCCTCCACCACTGACCTTTGGGCCTTTCCAGCACAGATCCATGAGATGGGCCTGCGTGAGGCTTTGTTGTGGGCTCCAGGCCTTCAGAAGGACTTGTGGGAAGCATCATTCTGAGCTCTAGGCTTTCAGCTGGACTCATGCTGGACACTAAGATCCAGGCCCTTAGCTGGATTCTTTGGTCTTCAGTGTATGGATGGATTTCTTGCACTCCTTCTGCATGATTCTTTGGATGATTCATTATAAACTAAGATTATAAAATGTTCCTTGTATTATATTGTTTCCTGTTGCAAAAATCCCTAAACCATGACAGGATCTATGAATTTTATCTTTTCTAAGACGAGGGAGCAAAATGATGTGAAGGTGAGGATGTCATAAAATGGATCGTCAGTCCGTCCTTGCCAAGGGAGCCGTGGCTGAAGCCACAACTTCTTGGCAGCTGCCAGCCAATGCCAAGCAGAGCCAGGGTGCCACATCCCAGTACCCCCTCCAACAGGTCCCCCAAGGGACCCTTAGGAGAAAAGTGCATGATTGTGACTAACATTGCCTGGAAGGAGGACCAGGGGCCCAGGTGCAACCAGCTGTGAGGCCCTGAAGCAGGTGCGTGCAGTCAACAGCTGGAAGGTAGTGCTGTCCCTCAGCCCTAGGCTGTTCTGGGCTCTCCTGGGACCGAGGGGACGCATGGTGACTCCACCTGGGCCATTGTCTGTAACACCTCCATTGCCCAGAGCAACAGTGGGCCTGGTGGCCACTTAGGTCCTAGGCTTCCTCGGTGAACTTCCTGGTGTGGGACTTGTGAGTTTCTCTGAGCCCCTCCTTCCCTGTCTCTTCTGTGGCCTCCAGGCCTTCCTGGGCTCCCTGTCTGTCTGTGCCAACCCGCTTTCTAGAATAATCTCTTTCGGGAAGCTTTCCTGGATCCTTTCCATATAGCAGTCCTCAACCTGGGGTACATTTGTAACCTTAGGTGATGACTGGAGACGTGTTTGGGGGTCACAGCTGGTGGGGAAGCGCCACTGGCATCTGATGAGTGGGACCAGGGACCTGCAGACAACTGGTCATGACCACCCTGCCACAGAGACACGATGGTCCCAAAGAGTAACAGGGCCGGGGCTGAGACCCCAGCATCCAGGGGCAGGCTCGCTCGGTGGCTTCCTAAGGCCACAGTTCATGCACACAGTTCGAGCGCTCTGACCATGTGCCGGGGACTTCCTAGGACACTGCTCCTGCGGCCAGCTGGCTTCTCTGTAGGGTTAAACATGGTCATTAGCAGGAACAGAGGCCTGGCACTTAGCGAGTGCTCAGTGCCATGGCCCATTTTTCTCATCACCATTGTTTAGAACATGAAATGAGCTGGGTGTGACTGCCATGCACCTAATGTCCTGGTCCTGTCCCCAAGCAGCACAGGCACTCGGGAAAGCCGCTCAACCCATCCAGGCCCGTTCACCTGCCGCTAACATGGAAACCATTCTCTGACCATCTTCCTACCAGTGTGGTCACAAAGGCAAGGTTGGATTAAATATGCGAAAGTGATTTCCAGGAAAAGGGAGAGATTGTCACCATTATACCCGATACCACACTCCATCATGGCTGGTATTTATTGAAGGTTAAGGATAAGGCAGATCCTGTGCTAAACTAACTCAGGCCCTTTATCTGTGCAATATCTAGATGAAGAAAGTATTGGTGCGCCCACTTTACAGATGAGGAACTTGAGGCTCAGAGGAGGGAAGCAAGTTGTCCCAGGCCGCACAGGTGGGGATCAGGAGAGGGAGGCTTCACACCCTCCTGGAGCTCAGTCTTTACCACTGTATGTGGTGTTTGCATGATGAGAAAGAGATCCTGGCATCTCCCAGTGCCAGACCTGGTTGTCCCTCCTGTCCCTAGTACTCTGATCAGGCCTGATACCCAGAAATCTGTGCATCTGAGGTCCCTGGAGCAGGACCGGGCTGCTGAACCCATCGTCCTTTGTCTGTCCCCAGACACCCTGAGGCTGCCAGGCTTGGCTCGGAGGCTCGCCAGTACCTCTGCCTCCGCCTGGATGCCATGGCCCCAGCTGTCCTTTGTGAATGATGCCAGGGCTCCATCTCTGCCTCTGAGATAAGGCAGAGCCCAAGTGGCCCTATAAATCCAGCCCCCTTTAGGGAGAGTCACTCTGTGCTTTACGCCACCACCTGGAGCGGGACAGCCTGGGTGGTCCTTCTGCAGCCTGCTCCATGGACCAAAACTCAAGGAGCCCTTGGAACAGATCCTGTCCTGATGCAGGTGGGACATTTTGTCAGAACCCACCAAGATAAGCCCCATCCCCTCTCCCTCCCATCTTGTCTGGCCCTTCCTCTCTGCAGGTGCTGTGATCTGTCCCCGCCTGGGCAGCCGCCTCCTGCCCCAGTGATGCTTGCTCTGTCTAGCTGCAGGGCTCTCCGGGAGCTGGTGTGGTCCTTCCATGTCACCTTGGGACATGGCCTGTGCCATAGCCCTCTGCCGTTGGTTCCTAACAGCTCTACTGGGCAGGGGTCTTGGTGGAAAGAAAGAGACCAGCTCTGGAGGGCATAGGCAGGGGACACTTGAGAGAGGTAGGTGGCACTACTGTCCAGGGCAAAGGAAAAGAGATGAGCAGGGCTGGGACCAGTCAGTCTTGGGACAGCTGGGAATGTGGGCCACAGGGAACCATGATAATCTGTTGACCTTTGCTGCCAGGATGTATGAACTCCGGGCCTCTGAGACATCATCTCTGCCCAAACTCTAGCACCAGTCAGCTCAGGGGTGACACCGATCTGAACCACATGTCCTGAGAGTGGGGGAGGTCTCCCCCTAAAACCCGGGTGCCACCATCAGAATGGAAACTGAACAGTATTTGTCAATAGATCACCCCGATTTATCAAGCCCTGATCCTCCCAAGTTCCAGAGTTTTCTGTGCTTTTCCTTGGTGGAGGATACATCAGGTTTTGTGTTGCAATTTTGAAAAACATAAACCTAGGTATAAAGATCTATAGCCCAGACTTCAGTGTAAGTAGGAACTTGGAGCGGAGGGAAAAGCTGTGAGCTTTGGACACAGCCAAAGTCAGAATCGTGTCCCAGCGCCGCTGCTTCTGCGACTGACTGCGGGCAGCCCCATGGCCTCTTGGAATGGCACAGCCCTCCTCTGTGATGTGCAAGGAAAGTGGTGCCTGCCTTGTGCGAAGAGTGGCAGGCATGTAAATCAGGGCGCAGGACATCCTGAGAGGCAGATGACAGCTACTCCCACGATCTTCTCTTTCATAGAGGTACAAAGGAAGGTGGTCCAGGGTCCCTGTGCCTATGAGGCTGTCCAGACGATCGAGTTCTTCCACCCTGCTTCTCTCCTGCACCCTGGGTGCTGCTGCAGGACTGAAGCCAGCTCCCCAGCCCCTGTGTAGCCCACAGCTGGGTGACAGGAAAGTAGAGATAGAGCCTTTGTTTACATGGGTGTGATCTGTGTGCTTCTTATGCAGAGTCATCAGAATGAGCTGAGCTGCAAAGAGAGCTCAGAAATGGAATCCCTGGGCTGCCCCTGCTGCTGGCTAGACCAGTGGGAGCTGACGCAGGGAGACAGCTCGTTACTCCACAGCCACACATGAGCGAGTGACACTCGGCAGTCTGGGGACAGCATTCTTTGCCATTGGCAAGATAATGCAATTAGGAAAAAGCTTGCCAGACCTTAATGAATACTAAGAATGTGGCTATCATTCTGATAGGAGCCAGGAGGGTCAGGTGAACCAGCTCAGTATTCCTAGGGGCCAGATGAGAATGTGAAGACACAGTCCCAAGCATTCTCTCTTCCCAGGCCCCTTCCCTGACAATGGGGACTTCTTGGGAAAATCCTCCATCTCTCTAGGATGGGCCATGCTTGGGCCACCTCAGATCCCTTGGAATCAGCACCCGAGATGCCAGCTCCTCTGGTCCCCGCAGCCCAGAGGGGCAGAGGGACATGACTGGCATTGTGTGGGAGGGGGCCCTGGTCACCAGCTGGCATGTCATCCCTGCCCTGCAGCATTCACTGCTGTTGACACTTAATTACATTTCTTTTCATCAGCTGTCAGACCAGCTTCCTGACAGGATGCTGAATTATGCTTGAAGCCTGCCATCCCCTGAAGACACCTTCTCCTCTGGGACTTCTCAACCCAGTGACTCCTGGAGAAAACCACACACAGGCCCAATGGGCAGGAAAGAGCCTGGCACCCAAGAGACCCCAGCCAGGTCCCATCTTCCACTTTATTACTATATAAATCTAGCCTTAAGGAGTACTTGGAAGAGGTCTGTTGGCTATTTGTCTCTGCTCCAAGAGTTTAGGCCATAATAGCCAATGCTTCTATTGAACTACAGCATTGCAATCATAGTCCCATGCAACTTCCCTGACCAGGGTTCCCTCACTGCCCAAATCAGTTCTGAGCCCTTGATGGCAGGCAGCAGGGATGGAACGGTATGACTACTGGACCATGTGAGGGAGCCCTGTTATTGCCCCTGTTTTGAGGATTAAAACACAACCGATGTACTCTAGATTGTGCGACACACTCAAGAACACTAGGCTGGTGAGTGGCAGGACTGGGCTTGAGCCCAGCTAATCAGCATTAGCATTTGTATTCTTCACCACAATATGGATCATCTCACCCTCATTCTTATGTGTCTGGGTGTCCTGTAGAGGCCAGAACAGTGGGGAGAGGGCAGTGTCTGGACTCCCTTGCAGCTAGAGTCCTGCTTGCAAGTCAGACTGGGCCAAGCAGATGCATTCACATGGGGTTAAGTAAACAATGGGTAGAGGCCAATGGAGCCAGCATGGTCCTGCAGCACCTGATTTCTCTACAGTCTCCCGAGCAGCATATGTGGGGCTGGAGTCATAACTCTAAAACTACTACTTGTTGCAGTGCGTGTCCTGGCAGGCATGGCGTGGTTTTGATGGAAAACACTAGAGCTCCCAGTGTCTGATTCTTGGAAGAGAAAGCAGCCTCCTCAGTGGCCCAGGACAGCAATGGGGCCTTGGCAGTCGTTCCTGAAAGCTGTTTCTTCAGCCTTTTTGCAATGATGCAACCTTTTAACACCCTGTTTAAATACCTCCCTGCTTGAATTAGTCAGAATGGAATCTATGCTCTGAACCAGCTCTGGTGTATGGCCTGACAGTAAATTAGTTTAGGGTTTCTCAGAGTCTGTGATGGTGACATTCGAGACTGAAGCCTTCTCTGTAGAGGTAACCATCCTGTGCTTTGTAGATGTCTGACAGCATCGTGGACCTCTGCCTGATTGATGTGAAGAGCCATCATTTTCCTCTCCTAGTGATACTGATGTCTGCATTTGCATAGTTTTAATGTCCCACAGTATACAAAATCACCCACGTTTAGAACCCTTGGGCTAGAGAATCCTGGGCTGGAGAGTAGGAGTCACTTTATACTTCCCTTCATCCTTGAATCTTGCTCTACTTCCTTCATAATCCTTGGCTCTTAGTTTATTATTTCTTTTTAATCCTGAGCTATAAGTCCTGTAGGGACAAAGACCAGCCCTGTGTTCCTCCTTGCAGTGTTCCAAGCTCTTGGACGGGGCCCAATATGAACTAAGGGTCCAGCCACTGTTGGTTGGATGAACATATTGGAGAGTTCCACCAGGGATCCCAGATAGGACTTAATGGGTATCCACACTTCATGGTCACTTCCCCTACATTAGCTCAGTTAGCCTTGCGAAGAAGGAAATTGAGGTACAGAAAAGTCCAGTAACAAACTACTGGGCAATGATAGAGAATGTCAACTCAGGTCTGCCTAATTCCAAGGTATGGCTTCCTTGGGGACACCAGACTCCCAAGGACACTAAGAGAACATAGGAAGCCATCCAGAGACGTGTCACAGGATATGGCACAGGAAGACCAAGTCATGAGAACTTTGGTCTTCCAGGCCAAATGGGTAGGCTCCAGCCCTCAGCCACCAGCCCAGATGGGCCAGGGCTTGAGCCCCAGCACTAGCCAGAGCCCTAAGCTGAGGACAGAAGACATTCACGACCCCAGAAAACTTCTGCCTTTTCACATTTGGAGAGCAAGGTCCTGGAGACATCCAAAATATTTCTTTTCCCTCCCAGACAGAAACCACAATCCAAATTACTCAGCCCTTCCCCCTGCAGAAGGCATGGGAAATGCGGCCCTGAGGAATTCCCCTCCCAACCCACGCCACGACTGTCAGAGACTCTGTCAGAGACTCGGGACCCAGCAAGGCTCTGTGGTGCTCTGCCTTCCCACCCCAGCCCTGCATAATCAGCGCTCCAGCTTTCTCCAGCGGTGTTCATGTGTTTATGCAACACAGTTCATTGTTTCCAAATGTTAGTCAACTCCAACTATAAATCAAGCCCCAAATCTTGAATCCCATTCTAGGGAAAACTCACAAGAGGACGCTGTACAAATAAATCATAAGAGGATGGGAACGCTATAAAAGTGGGAAAACAATTCAGACTCATGCGTTGTAAATGCAGCTTTTTGAACCATTTAGAAAGCACATTAAGACAATTATGTGCTTTATGCAGTATTTCCTAGTGTATTAGTATTTTAAATGAAGTCATTTGAAAGTTTACTTGGCAAAGAATAATAGTTTTAGTTCTTTGCAGCTTACAAAGCCTCGCTTTCTGCTCTTGCTCCTTTCCCCTCCCTGTTGGTGTTGGGGACCCACCCCAGGGCCTCCCACATACTAGGCAAGTGCTGTACCACTGGGCTCCACCCCAGCCCCATTGGACACCGTTTAGTCAAATTTCTTGTGCTGTGTTTTTTAGATAGGGAATCAAGCTGTGTCGTAAAGTCCCACCAACTCTAAGACGTTTAGAATTGTCCTGTTTTCGTCTCTGAAGTCAGAGGATGTCTCAGTGAAAGCCTTGACAGTTTAACCACCACCGTGATTTCATCAAATCGTGACACACCGGATAATGGGGAGTGTTGCGCGTGACAGTGTCCCCAACTTAATGGAATGCAAATGGCCCTTATCCTTCACAGAGAAGGGGACAAATGCTGAGGTGTCACAGACAAGGGCCCGAAGGGAGTAAATGGAGGAACTAGAAGTTGGGTGTGAGGCGAGTGAGTCTCCTCAGGGTCCCCGTGCACCCCAAGCGCGTGGCCACACAGCTGCAGTTGTAGCAGTTTGTAGCAGTTGGTCCGAGGTGCACTGAACAGCTTTTGTTTATCCCAGAATTCTGCTCTAGCAACAGAGCAGAACTGATTCGGATATGAGAGGGGATCCTGCGTATTGTCCCACCTACTCTCCCCCTTTCCCTTGGAGCGCTCAGCCTGTCCTCAGGATATTTAAACAGCATACCTTCCCAGGTTGCCCCAGTACCAGACCCCTCTGGCAGCTGGTGCCTGCGGCTGCCTTGTGGAACAGCAGAAATGACATTTTGCTTCTAGATAGACTCGGTTCCCACCCCATGAGTCTTGGGGAGAGGCTCTTGGTCTAGATTTCAAAACCTTTAACCTGCCTTCTGGTCTTCTTGTGCAGTACACATCCCCAGCAACTGTACACAGCTTCCCTGTGCACAAGGCACCCATGCGTCTGTCTCCAGTTGGCCTTCAATGGAAGGGGCAGCAGAGCAGAACAAGGGTGTTAGCCAGAGGGAAAGAGGATGCAGATGCAGACAAATTCAGGGATGGTCCTTCTATTTCAGATCACATTCGTTGTTTAAGCCTGTGCTTGGAGATTATTCACAAGTGCTTTCTAGGGCCTCGGGAGCTCCTTGGGTTTCCACCTAGACCTCGTGGAGGTCAACTGGTCACCTGAGAGAGGAGCCAAGGCTCAGGCCACCTCCCAGCTGACAGCTAGAGCCCCTTGCAGGTGGGTTGCCTGTCTCCACCTTAGTCAACGCCATGCAGAGAGTACAAGCTGTCCTCACCCACCCTGATACACTCCCTGCAGGTTTCCATAGATACAAGGCTGTTGGCTTCCTGTGGTCACAAAGGAGGGTGAATGTCACAACACAGTACACAGCTGCATCTTCCTCCGGCCCCTGTCCCCAGTCCTGGCAGGTGTCTGACTGCAGGTAGGAAGTGGTCTCTCAGTCCAAGACGAAGGACCTGCCTGGAGTAGGAACCGGGGTGCTCACTGAGGCTGCCGTGGGCTCCTGGACCGGCCTGCACAAGCAGCTATGCAAAGCGTGGGCGTGGCGGCAGAGTGTGTGACCCCTTACCCAGCTGGGCCCAGGGCTGCTCAGGCCGAGTGGCTGGCAGCTGCCTACCCCACAGGCCCAGGAACGGACAGGGCTCGCAGGGGCCAAGATGCTCAGGCACCGCCTCCTCACGTAGCAAAAGGTCTGTAGGAGGGTTTATTAATAGCTACATGTGTTGGAGGAGATAGCCCAGCAGCATAAGTACCTGCCTGGCAAATACAAGGTCCTGAGTTCGATCCCCAGTACCAAAAAAAAAATAAAAATAAAAATCTACATGTATTACATGAAAATAGAAAAATCAATAATAGGAAACTGATAGCGCATGGGAATGCATTAGAAGCAAGTGGCTCTCAAGAGCATAACGGGCCCTGTCATCCCCCAGAGGTCAGGGACAGAAAGCAGGACAGCTGTCCTTCCGAATGCTGGCCACTTCCCAGAGCACTGCTCAGGGGCCACTTCCAGCGCCTGCCTTCCAGGGAGCAAATGAGACACTGTGTGTGCTCCCTTGGCCCAGCCTCTGGGGCAGTGACCTCTTCATGATGTTCATGGCAACAGCATCCATGGTGACCTTCCAGCAACCCTCTGGAAGTCCCCAAAACCCCAGGGCCATCATTGTGGATTTGGGCAGGGAGGGGCTGCAAACGCTCCCTTTCCCGACTATCAGGGAAGCTGGAGCCACGCCACAGGGGCCCTGAAGTTACATCCAGGGGGGTCACAAACAAATCAGTCTTCCCTTCCGGGGCCCGTGGACCTGGACAATGACATGAACCTGCCAACGCAAATGACAAAGGCTATGCCTTGCCTCCGTGTTGTCTAGCAGAGCCCAAAGAGCTCTCGCAGCTGCACATCTGTCTGCACGATTAGGCCGTCTCAAGGAAGCCAGGCATGCATTGGCATTGGCATTATCATCCCAGGCTCCAGTAGAGGAGGGGGATCCTGTCACGTCTGTCCCTTCTTCTTGGCTCCAAGGTAGCAGCTTCCAGCACTGAGCCAGCCAGCCCAGGGCCTTTGCAGCCTGGATCACCTCTCCTGGAAGGCAGGGGCCCCTGATGGCTCTCATTCCAGGCCCAGGCACTTTGGTGGGTGATGGAGAAGATCCAGAGCTGCTCCAAGCTCACCTCTGCGAGTTTGAGGAGGTGACAAGCTGAGGTCAGGTGGCTTAGCCTCTGTGTTCCTCAACTTTCCTTCACCTCCAACCTGCAGGGCCTACCAGGTGCCAGGCCCTCTTCCAGGGACCTGTGTGCTGTCCACTGTCGTGGAACGAATCACCACCGGCGGAGTGGCCCAGTCTGCCTAGTCTGCGGGGGGCTCTGCAGGCAGGGCTGAGCAAGTCCTCTGCCCCCTCCCACAGGCTGCCGCTGAGGGCTGCGCTGGGCTGGGTTCTCACGTAGAGGCTTGGCTGATAAAAGATCTGCTCCCACATTCTGTGATGTATGCATCAGAATACGTACGAGTCACCCTTCGTGTTGTACTGACCACCATCGCAGGCCACCCTCGGATGCTAGCGGCTACCCAGGGTTCTGTCTCATGAGGACCTTCTGCGTAGAAGCTGTAGGCTTTGACAGGCCAGCAAGTGTTGGTGTCACACAGCCACACAGTCACAGAAGGAAATGGAGGGGTAAGTGGGCAGATGGTGCACAGACAGACAGACAGAGAGACAGACAGACATAAATGCAGACGTACAGATATGCACATACGTTATGGATAGATAAGTAGAAAGAGATGGAAATATAGGTAACTACAAATAGTGCAGGTGTAGAGGTGATTATGGACACGTACACACCGAGGCAAGGAGTGATTAAACATCCTAGAGCTTCCCCACATGGAAGGGGAGAAATGAGGCAGGACGCGACTTTGTCGGATGGGGGTCAGGGCACCGTCCTAAGGATTCCGTCCAGGGCCAGTGCAGTGGTGAGTTAGTTAAGTAGTTTCTTTCCTGCCTCCTGGACAGGAAGCAGGTTTAGGGCTGGGATGCCCCATACTCGCCACCTAACCACCAGCCCACTGGCGTTAGAAGATGCCCTCCCGCTGCTCAGCGGATGTGGCTTCTTGGTCACTGGGGCAGCATGTCCTTTGGTCCCCTGATTTGGACCTCTGAGGGAAAACATCCAGGCCTTTCTCTTGGGGGACTTTCAGTGTCCTAATAATGTGCCTGGGGAACATGGGTCATGTCCCTACCACATCCCTGTTATAAGCCCCAAGAGGACAAAGGCCGTGTCCCAGTACCCCAACAGCTTCCTGGCCCACAGGGAGCCCTCTGAAAGCCACCGCTCAGTCATGCAACACACACTCTTTGATCTGGGCTGAAGACTGTGGACATGAAGTCAGCAGGACCCAGCTCCACCGCGGAGAAGCCCTCAGTCTCTAGCACAGCAGAGAGCACATAAAGAAACAGCACAGCATGGTACGGCACAAACATTACAACAGCCGTCTTCAGGGCTGCCCATGCACAGGGGCCAGGGCTCTAAGAGCAGTGAGCACAGTAGGTCCTCTGTAATATGCAGCACACAGTAGGTCCCCTGTCATCTGTGCCGACCACTGCTAGCCTTGTGATCTCTTCCTCTGCATATGGCAGAAGAGAAATATCCCCATACATTACTGGTCAGGAGAACCCAGAGAAAGTTTAAAAAGCTTAATTGTCTCCCAGCCTGGCAGCAGACGCCTCTGACGCCATCCTGCAGCCCCGGCGCCTCCCTTTTGGAGCAGAGCTTTGCATTTCGAAAGGGGGGGGAGGACTGTAATTATTAAAATTGTGTATATAGGGGAGTTTAGCCTTTCATCTGAGGTGTCCTAATGACACTTCGACAACTGCTCAGGAAGATAATAGGCTTTAGAGCAATTACACAGCCCGTCGAATACTGAACGTGAGTGATTCACATGCACGCTTGGTGCCTGAACAATTCTCAGCAGTTTTGCTCATACACAGCTGTTTCATTTAAAATATTTTGGCAGAAAATTGCATAGCGGGCCATGCTGGCCATCCCTGCCTCGGGACCTTAACTCCCTCCACCCCCGGCCCCACGCATCTCTGCTCCTCTCTGGGCCTCCTGCCTTAATCACTGCCTGGAAAAATGTTTTGGAGTGTGTATGGGAGTTCATACTCAACCCTGCGACAGAAAGTGCTCTCTGTCCCTCTCTGTCTCTGTCTCTGTCTCTGTCTCTCTCTCTGTCTTTCTGTCTCTCTCTCTGTCTCTTTCTCTGTGTTTCTCTGTCTCCATCTCTCTATCTCTATCTCTCTCCTGTCTCTCCATCTCTCTCTCTCTGTCTCTCTTTCTTTCTGTCTCTTTCTCTGTGTTTCTCTCCGTCTCCATCTCTCTGTCTCTATCTCTCTCCTGTCTCTCTCTGTCTCTCTCTCTTTCTCTTTCTGTCTCTTTCTCTGTGTTTCTCTCTGTCTCCATCTCTCTATCTCTATCTCTCTCCTGTCTCTCCATCTCTCTCTGTCTCTCTCTATCTCTCTGTCTCTTTCTGTCTCTGTCTCTGTGTTTCTCTCTCTGTCTCTATCTCTCTCTCCCTCAAAATGAATTTATTTTAACTGATATAGAAAAAAGCAAAATCACCCATCTTCACAGAGTAGCTTGTGATCCTTGAAAGCGCCTGTACTCATATTCATGGATATAGGTGTAATCTAGGTTCAACTTATCTATCCCCCTCTAACGCTCATCAGTCCTGGATGGTGAAAACACTCCAGGCCTCTTCTCCCAGCTCTTGGAGGTACCCAGTGTGCAACCGCTGTCTGCACCCACCCTGCTGCTCCATGCTTAGTGGCCACTGTTCACCTATCCCAGATTCTTCCTCCCCTCCCCTCCCCAACCTCCGTAAATCACCATCCTATTCTCAACTTCTATCACATCAACTTACCTTCCACATAGGAATGCAATCATGCAATACTTGTCTTCTGGTGCCCAGCTTATTTTATTTCCATAACAGTCTCCAGTCCTGTCCATTTGTCACCAATAACACGACTTTGTTCTTTTTTGTGGTTGAGTAGTACTCCACCATCATCCCCACCACCCATTCTTTATCCCTTCCCCAGTGGGTAGACACTTAGCTCACTTCCCTCTCCTGGTGCACGTCCCCACCTGATCCAGCCTCTGGGCCTTGGCCAGCATTTGGTGTCCGGTCCTCCACTTGAGGCTGTGTAGCCCAAAGCACATGGTTCACTTAACATGGCTGATTTGGGAAGAATTTGGTGGGGGAATTTACATGGGCATGGCTTGCATTCGGATAACCCCAGAGGTGGTGCAGAAGGCAGAGATGCCAGCAGCTGATGCCACCTCTGGACTTCCAGGGTGAAGGGCAGTGGCTGCTCGAGGTCGCTGGGCAGGGGCTCCTTCCTACCGACCCTCAGAGTCAGCCCCCAGGGACCTGTGCAGAGCCAGGGGAGGATGTCATGGGTCAGGCTGCCCCTGGCCCGGCCCTGATGGGTCAACAGGAGTACAGGAGGGACAAGTAGAGCAAGCCACCCATGCAGCTCTAGAAACAAGAATTCTGTGGCCAAAATCGTGGTGGCTGGAAGAGAGCCAGCGTGGGTGGGGCGGGACAGGGCAGGGCGAGGCCTCCCAAGTCAGGGTCATGGCCTAATTACAGCCCCCAAGAGCCACTTGCTGCAGTCCTAGCCCACAGGGCCACAGTGTGACAGGACACACACGAGGCTCTTTCTCTCATGGGACACATCCAACAGGAGACCAGGGCACAGACACAGAGCCAGGTGACCCTGGGAAGACGAGGAGAAGGTGGCGTCTCCAAGCCAGAGAGAAGCCAGCTCAGCCACACCTCACTTGGTCCTGGGTTTCAGCCTGCTGGACCATGCATGGTGCTCTTAGGGCTTCGTAGAAAGCTGCAGGGTCACCCATGAAGCACCTCTTTGAGTAGGTGGGGACACTGAAGCCACCAAGGGAGAGGGCTCTCCCCGTGTGGCAGAGTGTGGTGTGGGCCCCACCCGCTGGCGGCTGCTTTTTTCCTCTGCCTCCTACAGCATGAAACTGACCAACGATCCCGTCTGTTGTTCTGATTGTCCAGTCGCCACTGCTTCTAGGTCCAGTGGCTGGTTTCAGGAAACAGAATTTTCACCTGGAGTTCTTAGATCCCCGCTCCCTTGGCCACCAACTCGTGCCGTGTTCTCCTGGCTTCCTTCCACTCCTGATGGTCTAGTCCAGGAGAAATCTCTCATCCCAGAAGGCCACGCGGTAGGGTGCGCGGATGATGACCCTTGTTGGAGGGTGCTGGGGCAACATTCAAGCAGAACGTTCCAGGAGGTGTGGGAGGAGCGACGATGGGCTGGAAATATCGATCGGCACTGTGGGTGGGAAACGGGATGCAAGAGAATGAGGGGAAGAAAGGATGCCGCAGTCACCAAGCCACGGGCTCAGGCCTGAGGATCTGCCTGCCCCTTGCAAAAACAAGGGAAGATTTGCTGGGAAGACTGGGAGTCACATGGGCAGCAGGAAGGAGCTGCTCCCCGCCTCCAGCCCCTTCCTCAGCCACCAGTACCCGTGTCCCCTCTGTCCCCTCAGCTTCCTGGAAAGACAAGAAGACTGTGCAGGGAGACAGGGAGGAGGGGGGACAAGGCACAGGAAAGGCCAGAATGGGTGAGGACAGCCAGCAGTCGTGGGAAGAACTTGGGTGGACTTTTCCTGCCAGCATGACCAGAAAATACGTGGACCATCCACGTGGAAGGGGTGCCCGCCAAGGTTGCATGTTTGCCTTGAGGTGAGGCCTGGAGAATGCGGGGCTGCTGGACCCCCCTGCACCCTGCTGCACCCACCTAGCCCATGCACGGCTCCAGCACCCAGGTGGGTGGCAGAGCTGTCCTGTAACAGCACCTCAGGCAAGAAGGTGATTGCACATGCTCAGTAGTCATGGGCTGAGGACCTGACTGCTCATAAAAGCCTACTACAGACCCATAACTGAAAAGCACATAGTGAGGGGGTGCACACGACATCTCAAAGTGCGTGCACACCGTGTAATCAGGTGAGATGTATCTGTCTCCCCCGTGCCTGGTGGCACACACCTGTAATCTCAGAACTCTCTGGGAAGGAGTCTTCTCAGACCCTGTCCCAAAATAAAAACTAAATAAATAAGGGCAGAGCTCTTGTTTGGCTCAGTGCAAAGGCCTCGAGTCTATCCCCAGTGCCCCGCATGCCCAATCTACCTGCTCAAGCATTTATCGTGTCTTAACGTGAAAATGTTCCAGATTCTACATTTTCGCCTGTAAGACGTGCAGAAGACAATTCCGGGGCACGTGGAGACCTCTGCCTCCTGTCTATCTTCAACTTAGTACCCGTCGGCCCACGTGTCGCCTTCCCATCAGGTTGTTCCAATGATTAAGCGAGAGGAAGCACCTAACACAGTCCTCAGAGCACGAGCCCCATCTGGAAGTGGCCACAGAGAGCTCCGGTCATTGCTGTCTCCATGGTCGGTGTCGGTGTCCTGGGCGCTTCCAGAGGCCTCGGCGTGTCTGCTCTGTACCTGCCGTGGATCCCCATGGTGCCGCTTCCATCTTGGCAGCTTTCTTGTCCTGGCCCTGTACGATGGAGTCAGGGTGCTCTGTGGCAGGGCGGTCCTCGGCCCGGCACGGTGCCCCGTGAGGGCTCTGTCTGCCCGGCGTCCCTGCCCAGCCGAGAGGTGTGGGAGAGCAAGGTGCCCAGCGTCCTCCAGGAGAGCAGCGCCGCTCCTGCGTCCCCAGGCATCTCCCGGATGCTCCCTTCAGGCTGCCGCCGAGCCTCAGCCATCCTAGAAAACGCCACCTCTGATGCTGCTCCTTTCTTGCTTGTCCCTTTTCTGCCCCTTTTCGGTCATCTCAGCCCTGCCGCTGCCCTGCAAACCCCGTTTGTACTGCTGTGCTGATGCTGGTCAAGAACCGCCCTGCCTCCGGGTGCCACTCAGGTCCCCACCACTCACTCTGCCCTCCGCGGGGCCCACAGAGACCCAGAGGCTGGGTCACATGCCCCAGAGCACACAGCTAGTACAGGGCTGAGCTCAGGGTGTCTGCTACGGCCTGTGCACCCAGCCCCCTCAACACCTTACCCTGTGTGTCATTGACACTCCAGGCCTGACCTCTGTGTCGTCCTGCCACTCCCAACTCTGAAACCATGGCCTCCCCTTGCATGGGTCTCTCTGGACCCCCAGACAGCAGGGACCCAGGAAGACACCCTGGGGTCACAGGCCCCAAGGCCTGGCATAGTTCAGTGGTCAGGGAACATGTTCAGAATTGGCAGGGTATGACCACGGTCGTGAGACCCAGAGGGGTCGCAGAGCCCGCCTGGCCATGCAGCAGGAAGGTCTGAATGTGTCCTGGGCCCCAAGGCCTGAACAGCAGGGCCAAGCTGACCCTCAGCCCCGCCTCTGGGGGTCCCAGGGGAATGTGCCACTCCAGAAAGCATCCTGGCACCCCTACCCCGGGGCCAGCCTCCCACCTCCTGGGTTGTAAAAACAGTCATGGAGGAAAGGCATGGACACATCCCAGAGTGGGTGACAGGAACACGCCGTCTGCATGCTCATACCAGGCGGGAGTTCAGCTCACATCAGGCACTGGAGGCTGGCATATGGACTTGTTTTAATGGCATTTTCAATTATGAAAAAGTTTCTGCTAAATACAGGTTGAATCATCAGCCTCTGTCCCTAGACCCCGGCCACCTTTGGTGACACCTGACACCTCTGAGACCTGCTGAAGTCCGAGAAATCCAGGCGTATCACCTCCCTCTCCTCTGTTTCCTCAGCCTCAGGTCCCAATGAGCACCCCTTCTGCAGTGTCCATCGGTCCATGTCCCCTCAGAGACTGAAACATCTGCCAGGAGAGTGACCGGGGTTCTTCCCAGCTTGTCCCCGCCATGGGCTAAACTCAGAGTTTTTCTGTTTTCTTTTGTTTTGGAAAGCCAGGCAGGGATGCTGGGCTGAGGACCTCAGCCTGTTTGGGTTGTCATCCACTTCTGTTTCTGGACTTGGGGTCACACCAAACGGAGTCCCTCACTGTGGAATTTGGGTTTGGCCAACTCTCTAGGCCTCAGGGTCTTTGTATCACAGGAATCCACCACCGCTTCATGGAGCGTCAGAAGGGCCACTAAAGCAGTGTGTGTGAGACCCACATATCCTGGCTGCTCTGGGGCTGGGGTCTGTCCCCCTTACCCTCACCTGGGAAATGATTGAGGCCTCTGCACCGACACTGGACGCATCAGGTGCCCAAGGCAGTCTCCCTGGTACCACTGTGGGGACCTGATGGAGGGAGAGACCCCTATGAGGTGATAGGGACGGCTTCGATTGTTCCTGGTCAGGAATCTCACCCCCTTGCCCTCCATGGCAGGCTGGCAGGTAACAGCAGTGCCTGAGGAATGGTTAGATTTAAGAGGAAGGCTGTTGGGACAGGGGGAGGAGAGCCCAGGGAAGGGTCCCTCGAGAGCACCCCGCAGGCTAGGAGGGGCCACCCCCATGCCCAGCGCATTGCAGAGTGATTGCTCAGTCTTTCTGCAGGTGAACTTTGGGTTTCTAGATTGAGCAACGCTGTCACCTTAGAAGTTAGAGGGACCAGTGACAAAGGGACATGCACGTGGGATGCATTAGAGCTTGGCCCTTTTCAGGATGGCCTTCCAAAGAGGCCCAGCTGGCTTTCCCATGCTCTCTTAAGAGGCAGCAGAAACAGGTTTGAGGTTCCTTTGTTCCCCCTCCCCATTTGCATAATAATGGCCTGTGTCCCCCTTCTCTAGAATCAAGGTTAAATAAAATAGCTACTAACTAAAAAAGCCCAAGGCTTGAATCAGTGATGGCCAATACCAGCACACATGCCACAACTCAGCTCAGCCCCGCCCCTGGCAGACATCCACAGTCAATCCCCGAACTGTCTCCACCCTATCCTGGCAACCCAGTCTCAGTCTAAGGAACTCCCACAAGCATGATCATTGCATCTCATACAAATGTACGCCTGATCTTCTAAAAGTAGCAGAACAACCCAAGTGGTGTGCTTCAAACGTGCATCACTGTGTAAATATTCAGGACTCCAGAGACCTCATCTTGGTAGTGTTACTATCAGCCTATTTTACTTAAGCATAAACAGCAAATGCATTGCAAAACAGTAAATGCACTGGGACTTATTAATGGAAAACCATGTTTAGGAATTACAGCTATTACTGATCAATCAGATGGAATAATTGCAACAATCACTGGGTAATTAAGCCTTTCTTGGCCTCAGAAGGAAACACATGAACTCTGGTACTCATTCCTCTGCTCAACACAGTCCCCAAACCAGGAAAAGAGGATCCTGGATTTTGGGGCCACTGTGCTGGCCACTTTTGTTCGTGGCAGTAGTCTCTGGTCTCCCCGCAAAGTGGAGATACCACACCATTAGGAGTGCTTTCAACTGAAGGTTATAGAAACACTGCCTTAAAGCAGTTTGAGTTATGGATTTTCCCCCACCAAATAGGAAATCCAGTGATCAGTAAAACTGGACCAGCAGAGCAACGCAACAGAAGTAACAAGCGGCTGGGGAGATGCTTGCCTGGCCAGGACTAATGAGAGCCCAGCCTCTCTCCATCTTTACAAATTGATAGATGGAGGTTGTGACTTGTTGCTTCAAGGTCACAAGACGGCTGCTAGTGCTCCCGGCATCAAGCTTGGGTTTAAGGCAAAAAGCCAGAAGCAGTGGTGACAACATTTGTCCTTTTTTAAAATAAGAGTTTCTTCAAGAGACTTCCTCTTGTAGCCTTCTGGCCAGAACAGGGTCATGTGGCAATGCTTGATTCAGAGGAAGCTGGCAAAGTAAAGAACACAAAGATATCCTGCTCCGTGGGGTACCTCGCCTGATCCTTGCCTGGGGCTGAGACAATGTTCTGTTACTCTAAACAAACAAGGGTTCTGTGAGCGAGCAAAGGAGTGGATGGCCGAGGTTGGCTGGGACAGCTATGCAACGAGACTGTGCTCAGTGTCTCTTTGGGCCGAGACGGCCTCCATAGCAGAGCCTTGGGCTGCCGCGCTATGCCTTATTGGTTCCTCCACACCGGGGTGGGAGGAGCAGCAGGTGCCGTGGGTGGAGGCCCCACCCCCCCGGAGCTTTGCAGGGGAAGTGACAGTGCAGACGAGTGATCTTCAGCCAGCTTGTCCTGTGTGTGCCCTGGCACAGGACTAAGAGCAGGACAGACAGAAAAACGTTGCCCAGGGGAGAGGTGGAAAGGAAACCAGTATAGATGGCGTGTGGACAGGGAGCCTAGGAAGACAAGCAAACAGCAGGGCCCGTGCGGCTGTGTCTGCCCACTGAGTTTAGGCTGTGTCCTTAGGGGCATACCTGCTGCAGTCCCCGCATCTGGGGGCCGGTACGAGTGTCCACAGCCACCTTGCTAGCCCCAAAACGCAAGCAACCAGCACACGCACCTTCATTGGCTGCGGCAGTCAAGGCTCTTTGAGTTAGGGGAGGAGAGAGTTATCTCTCCTGGGTGGGAGGAGATCTGTCACTACAGGGAAGGCCACCAAGAGGTGGGAAGTGTGGTGAGGAAGGAAAGCAAAGGAAAAGCGAGAGAATCAAGGTGCACCATGCCCTTGTGTCTGCTGACTGCCTACGTGGAAGGCCAGTGCGCACAGTGAATGGAAGCCAATGAACAGAAGCATAACGGCATAGTGATATGGGGGGAGGGGGGTAAGGAGTCATTGTCGCCAGTTATGAACAAACCCGAGGGCAGGCGGCTTCCTGCACTGGCAGATAAGCGGTTCAGATTGCTCCTTCCACATGGGCTTCCTTCACCGGGTCGTGGCAAGTGGGGATCAGAAGCTTAGACCTCAGCATCTAAGGACCAAGGGCCCCAGAGCAGGGCACAGCAGTGCAAGCCCAGGGGAGTGCTCTTCTCCCACCTGCTGGTATGCACACTTCTGAGCCAATCGATGAGGCCAAGAGAGCCCTGCGCTGCTGCGCCAGTCCAGGGTAGCCCAGGAGGGCATCCAGTGCTGCTAGGCCAGGGGGCTGTAGGCCCAGCAGCTGGCCTCACAGTCCATGTCTAGAACCCCAGACATCTTCCCCTGCCCCCCTCCTACTGCTCCTGTACCCAGTGATTCCCCCAAACCCTCACAATGCCCTTCCAGCCTTCACTCCAGGGTGCCACGGGACATGGGTCCTCTTCCTCATCAGAAGCAAGGGTCTACTCCGCCACATGCAGAGTTGGTTGGCGTGCCCCGTGAGAGGACAGACACGAAGTCTACCTCCAAGGTTTTGCAGAACTAGGAACAAGTAGATCCCCGCTTGGCCTGGGAGTTACCTCAGCACTCTGCCCACCACATGAAAGTCCAAGACATGGAGGTGACAGCAGCTTGGCTAAGCGCCAGTGGCCCCGAGCTTGTCCACCACCACGCCCTCCCATTTATCCTCTGCTTGAAGCTCCCCCTGCAGCTCCAACCTGCAGGAAACCTCCCTGGGTTAGTCAGTCAGGGAGAGAAACCCAACTGGGATGGGCAAGAGCAACATGTGAATTTACTTGCTCTTGAAAGTAGAAGTGCGGGGTGGCTGGGCTCGCTCCCGTCCCCAGCCAGGCGTCGCCTGTCTTTGGCCTCCTCCTGCTGACCTCTGGTCTCGATCTCACTGGGTGATGAACCTTAGAGTTTTGAGTGTCATTTACTCGTTCGCCTCAACTTCCAATGCCCAGGAGGAAGCACAGTAGGGCGCTGTTGGCTGATCTGGCAGCGTCCTCAGAGAAGCCCTGGAAGCCAGTAAGGAGACTGGGCCAGGCCTAAGGTGGCACGAAGGTGGGAAACAGGGACTCCTGGGGGCAGAAAATACCCAGGGTGCAGCTCCAATGGTGCCTTCTGGTAAAAGTGGTGCTGAGAAGGCACATGCTGAAGTACAGGCCTGGGTTCAAATTCTGGAGCTGCTACTTAGCGCTTTGGGCAAGTCACTTAATCGCTGGGCCTTTGCACTGTCCCCTGCACATTTGTGAAGCTGTCACATGGAGCTTGTGAGGTCCTGTAGGACACGGCTGACCCTGGTGTTCCCCCGAGACCCAGACACACAGCAGTAACCTGAAACATTACTGCAAGTTCTTATTTTTGCTGTTTCATTGTTCTTGATTTCTACCTTTCAAATGTTTATTGGCATTTGATTGTTTCATATATATTTTTTTCTTTTTCTCTAGTTCAGAACTGGCCGTGTGTCTCCTCCCCTCTCCCTGACGCCCCCTGGAAGAGGCTGGGCGTCACTGGGCATCCTCGGTGGCTCAGGGCACAGTCAAGACAGACACAGAGATGAGATTCCTCTGAGCAAGTTTGAGGTTTCTGGTCTTAGACCCAGGTTTTTGATCCGTTTTAAGTTGATTTGTACACAGGGTGAAGAAAGCAATCTAATTTTAATCTCCTGCAAGTGAGTGTCTCGTTTCTCCAATACCATTTGTCAAAAACAGTGGTCTTTTCTCCAGTGGACATGTTTTGTCCAGTGTCAGATCGTTGTAGCTGGGTGGCTTCATTTCAGTGTCCCCCATTCTGTTACACTGGTCTGTCTGTCTGGGGAGGGGGGGCAGTGCCATGCTGTTTTTGTTACTATGGCTTTGTGGTATAATCTGAAATCAGGTATTGTCATGTAGCCTTGTTCCTTTAGCTTAGAACTTCCTGAGCTATTCTTGGTTTTGTTTTCCCATGAATATTAGGGTTGAATTTTTTTTTCTGCTTCTGGGAAGAAAATCATCAGTATTTTAATGGGGATGGAATCAGAAGATCACTTTCGGTATTATGACTATTTTGACAATATTAATTCTGCCTGTCCCTGAACATGGGAGGTATTTCCTCTCTGCTCCCTCTTTGCGTGTTGGTTTTGTTTTTTTTTTTTCTTCCTATTCTCAATTTTTATGGTTTGCCCCAAGGTATTTTATTTATTTGAATCTATTGTGAATGAAATTGGTTTTCTGATTTCTTTCTCAGCGAGCCCATTTTGGACATATAACAGACCGATGGGTTTTTAATGTTGATTGTATATCCTGCCACATGGCCAGATTCATTTATCGGCTCTAAAAGTCTCTTGGTGGGGCCTCGAAGGCCATCTGGAAGTAGGACCATAGCCACAAAGATGAGCTCACTTCTTCCTGTCCTATCTGGACCCTAGTTGCCCTAGCCTGAATGTCACGCACTATACTGAACGCAAGCGGTGAGCACGGATACCTTTGCCTCGTGCAAAGACATTTCATTTTATCTGGAAACAATCTCACTAAGTTGCAGAGTTGCCCAAGCTGGCCTCAAACTCAAGACCCTGCTGCCTCGGCCTCTCTGCCTTTCTACAAATCATTGGTTACATTAGATTTAATACGCTCAAGGGACCCCTTTCACGAGCTTGAACGTTTTAAAGTATGCATTTTTAAAATGACGCCCACACAGCCCATCAATCCCGAAGAACTAGAAAGTAAACAGTCCTGCTGAGGCTGCCTGGAGCCTCAGGCCTCCTCCATCCTGGACTTCGTCTTGCTCAGAAGCTAATCTGACCTAAGATACGTTTAGTCTTGCAGTTGGGCTTTGCTTTTCTTATAAAGCTTTACCATAGATTTATAGATCTCTATAAAATATTATTTTCCTTTTGAAGTTCTAAGGGCTTCATGCATCCTGGGTTCATGGATGCTGGGTAAGCACTCTGTCCCTAAGCGATGTCCCCAGAACTGATGCGTAAAATGCGTATGATAGCTCCCCCAGATCCACTGAGGATTCTGAGACCCCCATTGGTACCTGAACCATGGAATTCTCCCTCTGCTGTGTCTCCCTCTGCATACAGATCTGTGATGAGGTCTAATTTATAAATCAGGCCCAGTAAGGCATTAACAAGTAAGAAGGCATTAACTAGTAAGAAGCCGAAACAGTAGCAATACACCACAATAGAAGCTATCTAAAAGTTTTCAGTTGCTTATTTACAGGATTCTCCCTTTAATATTTCTCACAGCGTGACCACAGGCAACTGAACTGGTAGGGAGCCGGTCCCTTAGCGCAGGGCTGTGTTTATTGTGGTCCACTCCTTCTCACTGCTGGGCAGTATTATTTCATATAGATACAGAATTGCTTATTTAACTAATCTCCCCGCAATGGGACCCTGAGCGATACAGGGAGGAAGGTTAATTATAACCAAGGGTGCTGCCATCTCCATCCCTTTGGGCTGCTGAAACAAAATATCTGTGCTTGGGTGGTTTGTAAAGAACAGAAATTTGTCTCTCAAACCATCTGTGCCTCCCTGGAACTCAGTGTCTCCCGCTTCCAAAGTGGCATCTTGGGGCCCAACACTGTGTCCTCACGCGCAGAGGAGAACAAATACGGGGCCTCATTTAGACTAGATGTCATTCCGCCCAGGCAGGGAGGGCCTCGTGTCCTGTCGCCTAAAGGCCACTCACAGGGCGCAGCCGCTCGCCCTCGGTCTGTAGCTGAGAGCGGATTGGCTGGTGGGGGGACAGGAACTGCAGCGTCCCAGAAAGAGCGCCCCCTACAGTCAGCTTCTGGAATGCTGGCCCTTTCTAGTCCAGGTGGAGGTGCCCGGCTCCCCGCCACCGCCTTATTGCAAACTGTGAATGTGCTCCTGTCCGCCTCCCCCAGACTCTCAACCCTGCTGTAGATCTGAATTTTATCCAACCAGCTTCAAAGACAAGAGGGATGCAGAAGACATTGTTTGCATTTTCCTGCACCCCATCATCAACTCTGCCTGGGCCTCAGGGACTCCAGGCTCTGTGCATCCCTTGATGGTCAGGGCGCACATGCCCTAACCCTGCCCATCCTGCCACCGGGGCGCTGATGTCAGTATTTCCTTGGAATTAAGTCCCGCTTCCCCTGCAACCCCCACGCATGCGTGATGTCCCCTGAGAAGGCTGTGAGATTCATGGAGAGCACCAGCCGGCCTGCCAAGCTCTGCCTGGGTTCAAATCCCAGCCCCGCCCCTTCCCTGGCTGGGAATGAAGCTGACTGCGTTGCCCTGGAGACCAAATTAGGGTACTGCACGTGGCGCGCTTACCGCAGCACCTGGCACAAATTGCTATGCGTGTTTTGATTCACTTGGCTTCACACTGTGGATAAATTCCATAGCCTCGAAGGTGCTAGGCATGAGTTTTACCTCTGATCTACATCTCCAGCCCTCTGAATCATTTCTAAGTAAATAATAACTAAAGCACACCCAGTGAACTTTTAACCAATGAAAGACCTTAAGAGTTGCCAACTGGTGTATGATATTCATCTTCACCAAAAAAACTCCTATTCATCCTTAAGACCCAATGGAGCCATCTTTCCCTCTCTCCCTTCTGACAGCATTTGGTACAGAGCTCTTAATCTTAGATTCTCTTTGCCTGTTTGTGCAGTTCTGATGTTGTTGCTCTATCTTTCCCTAGCTAGATCCAGGCATCTTCCAGGACAAGGGCTGTTTTCCTCTACCCGGGCCCCTGTCTTGGTGACCAGCACAGTCTCAGTACTCAGTGGGCTGGAAGCACACTGGGCTGTGTCTCACAGACGCATCAGGTGGGTTCTCGCTGCTGAGGTGGCAGCAGACCAGGCAGTAAAGGAAGCCACCATGCAGTGTCTCCTCCTTCCTCTCACCCTTCTTCCCTCCCTCCATCCCGCTCTCCGGTTGCAATAATTTGGGGGAAGGGAGAGCCAAATTCGCCGCACCAGCCTCCTGCCCTGGCCCCTACCTCATCTGTGCCCTCAGGAGCCCCGGCCAGATGATGCCGCGCTGGGCTGCCAAGCCCGCCCCCGCCCCTTGACTTTCTGCAGCCCTCCTCACCACCTGGCACTGCAGAAAACTGACTGGTGTGCTCCTCGGCCACTTCCCACCCAGAGTCCCTTCATGCTCTTAATCCACGTAGATCTGCACTTTATCCAACCAGCTTCAAAGACAAGAGGGATGCAGAAAACACCCACAGGGACCTTGTCCAACAATTGCCGGGGCGAGGAGCTACTCCGTGGGGTCAGTTATTTCCTTTATTTATCTAATTGCCACCACGCACTGATGAGGTCACTGTGTGCTGGTGGCCCGGGGCAGGGGACCCAATCGCTGGAAGAACCGCTGGCAAAGTGTCTCTTTCCACCGTTGTCCCTCACCAGGCGCTGCCCCTCCCTTCTGGAGCAAGCAGCCCCATGCCTGCCTCCTTGGAGTCGGTTTCTGGGGGAACACAGGTGCACAGGAGGAGGGGCCTTTGGAGAGCCAGCAAGAGCTCTCCCGCGTGATGCCCCAGCACAGCACGCTGCAAGCTGCTGGTGCATTGACTGCTTCTCACCCTGGGATGTATTAGGCAGGAGTTGCCGCTAGCTATAGGCTGCCCTCAGAGGCCCGGCCTCCAGCCCCTTTTTGCCTGGCAGCTGCCTCGTGCACGCTCATATCCTGCCCATGCTGCACCCTCGAGGTCCCTGGAGGAGACAGAGCCCTCCTACTGTGCACAGGCCGCCCACTGACTGTGTATGGTGTAGGTATCACGCGGTGCACCCTTGAGCCAAGCGCGTGCCTCCAGTGGGCCAGATCCCGCGAAGATGCTGGAGACGGACAGACAGATAACTGAATTCAGTTAATTGAGTTATGCCTGTGGGGGAGCATTCAGAGGGTCATGTGCAGAGAGCAGGGGGTGGCCAGAGAAGGACCCTCAGGAAGAGGTGTTGGAGCAGACGCAGAAATGATGAGAAAGAGCAAGCCATGCAAAGATCGGGGAAGAGTGCTCCAGGCGTCACATACAGCACAATGGCCGGGATCACCATGAGCTCGATGCACCTAGAGCACCGCGTGGAGCACCGCGTGGAGCACCGCATGGGGCACCGCGTGGAGCACCGCGTGGAGCACCGCGTGGAGCACCACATGGATCACTGCAGGAATCCACTACACACAGGTGGTTCCACTCAGCACACAGGCTTCAATAGGGAAGAGCATGTGCCATACAGGGTGGATTTAAAGGCAGATTCTCAGGAACAGGGACTGGGTAGGGAATAAAAGGTGCAGGGTTCTGGGGGCCTCCGGGTGCTGGATGCTGAGCGAGGCAGCTGGAGGTGGCCGTTCCCGCTTGGCTTGGCATTCAGTGACCTCAGTCGACCCCAGTAGCCTCGCAGCAGCCACAGGGGGAGTGTTTACAGCCCAGAGCTCAGCCAGCGCTACAGTCAGGGCTGCTTGTTTGTAGGCGTGATTTGAAGCCTCCACATTTAGCTTTGGGGCCTCTTGAGAAGCAGTGCAGGAGGAATGGCTGGGTCCACAGTGTCTCTCTCCTGTCTCACCTCCTCTCCCACCTCAGCCCTGTTCCACTCCCATCTCTTGGCCCATTCTCACCCTACGCAGCTCCGCCGCTGCACCCGGGCTCTCCTGCTGGCTGTTCTCGTCTCCTCTCCCAAGCCCTCCTGCCACTCCCACCCAAGCTTGCGGTCCTGTGGCTGTCCACCTCCTTAGATGTCCCTGCTTTAGTAGGTCCCCTTGGTCTTCCCCCTGGGCTTCCCAGCACTTCCGGCCCCAGCCCCCATTGTCTTTTGCTGTAGTACTTGGTACTTCCTCTCTCCAGCTATCTTCCATGGCTTCACCCTGTTTATTCTCTGCCTCATCCCCACTCACAACCTGGCTTGCAGGCACCAAGACGAAAGATTTCCATCTGTTTTGCTCATCCTTTTATACCCAGCTCCTTGAGCCATACCTGGCATGTATTAGGTAGTGTTCATCTTTTGTTGACTGCATGTAAGAATGGCCTGGTCTATTTTCTCTTTTCTACTATTTTATGTTGTCTTTCATTCCAAAATAACGTTAGACACAGGGCCAAGCATGTCTTGAGGCACTTGAAGAATCCAAGACACCCTGTATTAGTTGGTTTTCCAATGCTATCACAATATACCTGAGTCAATCAACTTACAAGGAGGAAAGGTTTATTTTCACTCACAATTTCAGAGATTTTTGAGCCATGTCCTATTACCCTTCTATATCTCCTACATCTATTCTTTCCTTACTACATTAGAAATTAGAGAGAGAATGGTTCCTTGTTCATGTATTAAATAGACCTGCTCAAACCTTGGTAAAATTGATTACAACAAGGAGTCTTTAGCTTACCTTTTGAAGCTAATGGATATTACTAGTCTCTCTAGGTTTTTACATAAAAAATGAAATTTGAAATACTGAAAACAATGTTAATTTTTAGAATTCATTTTCTTTCATGAAGATAAGTGGTGTACAAACTTCTGGGAACAAATTCGTCTAGGTTCTTACGTGAATTATCCAAATGGAAGCATGTAAAGCATTTGGATTGCATCAATCTTTCATGTTTGCTTTTTAAAATAAAGTGCTTTCATTTGTATTCTCCATATTTTGAAGTAATTAGCTACATGGTGTTTAATAGGTCTGTGTGCTAAGAAACAGAACCTCATTAAGTACATTTAGTTTTATAACAGTCATGAATGAAGCCCAGCCTTGACGGGCTGTGTGAGAGCCTGAAAATGTCGAATGCACAATACGGTGTGCATTTGGGGGACAGCTCAGCAGACCAAAGCACCTGCTTAGGCAAGTGCAGGCAAGCGCAGGGGCTGAGGTCCAACCCCGGCACCACATGCCACACCAGCCCCTCCTTCAGGGCGGGCTGAGCTGGCCAGAGTCTGGGCGTGGTGGTGCAGGCCTGTAATCCCAGAGCTGGGGAGGCTGAAAGCAGGAGGATCACTGAACCCTATCTATGTAGTGAGACCCTACAACAACCACATACTTTTTTTTAAAAAAAAAAAAAAAAGGAAAGGAAGTCTTGGAAAACCTAGACAGGCCCCTCTATAGTCACAGGAATTTTATATGTATTTATGAAGATGAGTTCCGTATTCTAGTATATCTTCGGGGGCACGGACTAATTTGTACCTCCTCATACTCATATTCTGCACAATCTGAATATAATACAGCAAACTTAGAGATACCACCTTAAATTTAACATTAAAGAGAGTTACCAGGAGAGAAAACCTTCTCTCAGGCTTTCACAGAGAGCGAACTGGTCAAGCAGTGGCCGTGACTCATCCGCACGGCTGACGCTGGCAAAAGATCTATAAACTGCTGTACAGGGTTTCGGGATAAATCTTGAGGGGATCTGATTGACCTTGTCAGATACAAAAGTTACATTTTTTGATATATAAGGTCTTGTTTTATCTTGGTCTTAACCATCAGGCAGAAAAGTATAAAAATGAGGTATAAAAAGTAAAGCCACATTAATATGCTGAGCTGTAAAAGGCTCAAGTCAACAACTTCTGACATGGCCAGTCGTGTGGACAGCCCACTCCTACTGTGGACTGCTGGACTGTGTTGGATTACTCTGCTGAATTCATGCACCTACAATATATGAATGGCAATGAAATTCCCATCTCTGGCAGAGGTAAACAAAAAAGGGGGACATAAATGAAGGACCATTTTGTAGTGAATATATATACAAAATGATTAGCATAGATATACTACTTTCTTAGTTCAACGAGAAGTGTTGAATTTACAGTGTTTAAACAAGATATCATGTCTGCATCTTATACTATGAATACCTACTACAAAGACAATATGCAATGTATTAATTATCGTAACAGTCCTACTAACCTGTTTTGAAACTGTCTCACTGCTACTTCTTTCTCAATAAAATTAATTAAAAAAGGAAAACAAAGAAGGTTCGTAAAAGTTAAATTGCCTTTAAAAATATCAACAGCCTATAGTGAG
This sequence comes from Ctenomys sociabilis, assembly GCA_004027165.1. Lineage (NCBI taxonomy): Eukaryota > Metazoa > Chordata > Mammalia > Rodentia > Ctenomyidae > Ctenomys > Ctenomys sociabilis. The sequence goes on along the minus strand of PVKA01007412.1, from coordinate 46,883 downwards.
TCAGCACAAGGGCCGGCGGTATAGCTCAGCGGACTAAACGCTTGCTTAGGTAAGCGCAGGGACCAGTGTTCGATCCTTGGTTCCCCCAGCCGCGCTGGCCCGCCTTCGGGTGCGCTGAGCCGGCGATGCAATCCGGGCGCGGTGGCGCGCACCTGTAATCCCAGCACATGGGAGGCAAAAAGCAGGAAGATCGCTATGAATGTGGGCTGCATGCACAGTGAGACCCTGCACCAAAAAAATAGGAAAAGACAGAGCACATGGAATGTGTAGTGGAGAGAGCTGATCATTTCCTGGTTGGCAGGAAGCAAGAAGAGAGAAAAGGAGCCAGGGCCTCTGTGTCCCCTTCCTGAACAACCCCCAAGGACCCAACCTCCTTCCAGTAGGTTCCACCTTTTAAAGGTTCCGCCACTTCCCGATACTATGGCTGGGAGTTAAACCTTTTTTTTTTTTTTTTTTTTTTTTTTTTTTGTCGTTTTGAGACAGGGTCTCACTATGCAGTTCAGGCTGGTCTTAAGCTCACTTTGTAGCTCAGGCTGGTCTTGAACTCACAACAATCCTCCTGCCTCAGCCTCCCAAGTGCTGGGATTACAGGCATGCACCACCATGCCCGGCTAAGCCTTTTGCACAACCCAATGTTCGGCTCTCTTTACCTAGAGCCAAACATCAGTCCGTGCCATCAGCGAGGTGTGTTGGGCAGCAGCCCCCTGCGTCCCTCTGTGTCCCACATCATTCGATGAAACATTCTTCTACCCTGAATCTTTGGCATCCCGAGGCTGCCACCGTGCCAGGCAGAGCTGCTGTGTCTCCAGTGTACCCCTCGTACTCGTTTCCGCGTGCGGTGACTGCTGTGACCCCCAGGCATCGTTGCAGGCCGTGCTACAGGGAAGGCCCCAGGTGCAGCACAGTTCACAGTGGGATTCTTTCCTTTTGTGCTCTTCCTTATTTTTTAAACTCTTGCTTGTATTAAAGTAACACATAAAAAAAAATAAAGTAACACATGCACATAATTTTAAAAAATCAAAGAATACCAAAAGACGTGATGGAAAAGGTCAATCCTGTACCCTCCCTTCTTTCCCCCTGCTGAGCCAATGTCTTCCCCCACTTTCAGCTGTTCCTCTCACTCCTGATCATATCAAACAATTAGAATACTGCTGTTTCTTGGCTTATCCATTTTAGACATTCTCTCTCTCTCTCTCTTTCTTTCTCTCTCTCTCTCACTCCCCCTTCACACACACACACACAAATACACACACACACCTCATCATTCCAATACACAGTCACTCAGTTGCTAGAATACTGTTAGGCTACTTCTTCATGCAAATGTCATGGAGAGCACTACTTACACAGACCCAGGCCACACAGGTCACCACTCCCTGTGACCTATTGGTCCAGTCAAGAGACTCAGTAAGCACTCATGAGGCTGTCGCCCATGAGACTAAGTATATCACTGCACTCTGCTTCTATTTATAAGTAAGAGTACATACCAACGTAATGACAGGAGGCTAGTGCCATCAGCACTTACACCCTAGCATGGTGGGTCACTACCATTAACAACGATGACGTACCACGTGTAACCATAGGCCACACTTTTGTATGTGCGTGTGGCGGTAGGAATTGAACCCAAGGCCCCCACACTGAGAACATCCCCAGTCCTTCTGATTAAATTTCAAGGCAAGGTCTTGCTCATTTCCCTGGTCTGGTTTTAAACTTGTGATCTTCCTGCTTCAGCCTCCCAGGTAGCTGAGATTACAGAGGTGCTCCACCACATCCAGCTCATATGCTGTACTTTTTGTGTGTGTAATCCCAGGGATTGAATTTAAGACCCTCACCCTGAGCTACCTCCACAGTCCTCTTTGCATTTTTTAAGTTTGAGGAAGGGTCTCGCTAGGCTGTTGCATTATTCAGGCTGGGCTTAAACTGGTAATCCTCCTGCTTCAGCCTCCCAGAGTGCTGGGATCAAAAATGCATGCCAGCATACCCAGCTTGTGCTACACTTTTATACAACTGGCAGTGCAGTAATTTTTTGACACCACCATCACCACACAAACACAAGAGTAATGCACTGCATTGCGACATCACAAAACCCTAAGGTCACTCAGTGATGGGACATTTTCAGCTGTGTTATAATCTCACAAACACATAATCAAATACATGATCTCCCGCTGGCCTGAAACACTGCGGAGCATGATTATAGCTGAATTGCCCTTCTTAATTTCTATCAATGCTCAGGATCAACATTTATTTAAAAGATATAGGAAGTCTGCTCAGCTGTTCCCAGAATGACTGCTATGCTACTCCGCTTCCTGTCACCAAAACAAATAACCTGAGATAATCATCCTATGAGGAGAAAAGGCTTCTTTTGATCCTTTTTGGAGATTCTAGCTCATAATTGGTTGGCACTTCGTGACCACACCCTCAATGACCTAAAGACCCCCCCCCCCATCAGACCAGGCCTGGATTTTCAGATGAGCAAGATTTTAGCAGATGAGGTTGAGGTACAAGGGCATTTGGGGCACAGGAGCCAGCAGGGACAGCGCTCTAGAGGTGGGTGAAGACTATGCATCTGTCTCCCCCCTCCACGCACACGGGATTTAGAGGTCTTCATTTTGTAAGCTTAAGCATTCTAGTACCCCAGACAGATCTGAATTCCACATCTTTCTTCCTGGTTCCATTCTCCTTGCACCACACCTTCCCTGTGTTGTTATTGTGGGTCTTAAAGTGCTCAGATCACCGTTCTCCATCCAGCGTTGTGCTATTTCCAGAGCAAATCTCAGCTTCTGTGGGTCCCCTCTGTGGCAGCAACTCAGCCAGTAGCAAAGAGATTTTCTGAATGATTCCCTGCCAGTGCTGGGAGCGGTCTCCTCCTTCAGGAAGGAGAGAGGTGGGTTGCAGAGTTTAAAAAAATATTTGGAGTTTTTACCCCACACCCTCATCCTCTCCCTCCCAAATGCAGAAGCGATCAGATGTCAGCAGTCCCAGGCACTTTGTTCAAAACATCTGCACTGTGCTCTCCTCAGTGAGCCTTGGCACCCAGGCATGAGGGAGTCCATTACTACCCACAGCAGCCCCAGGGCTCACCTCAGAGAAGCCCAGCCAGGAAGCACCCATGCTTTACCTGTATTTTCCAAGACTCACAGGTTGTTTTGTGTCTCTGAGCCTCCATCCTCACATCTGTAATACGGGTCAATATGGGGAGCCGGGGAGATGGCTCAGTGGAATAAGTACTTCCCTGGCAAGTGCAAGGGCCTAAGTTCAATCCCCGGTTCTGCCAAAAAATAAATAAATAAATACGGGTCAATAACTAGACCTTCCCTCCTTTAAACACTGCTGGGAGTAAGACAAGGTGTTACAAGTAAAGCACCTCGACCTGCGCACCCAGCAGTGCCTGGAAACTATTACTTTCCTTCCCTTCACCATTATTAACAGCTACTCTACTCCCTGCAATGTCCTCCCCATTTCTCAGCTCCCTTTCACAAAACAGCATCCATCCTGGGGTGTCAGACCAGGAACACATGTTGGAAGAAGAGGCTCACAGGCAGGCATCCCTGTGGGCACGGAGCCATGATTCCCGTGAGATTATTCTCAATGAAGAAAATGTGAGCAGCTGTAGGATATAATTTTGTCCCATCTGAATGAGAATCGACTCAGATGATAGAGCTCCTTTCCAACTAGGAGGAAATGGAACTTCCTCCACAAGCTCTTCTTGGCTTCCCCTGGGTTAGCATCCCAGGACACTGGCAGCTACACAGTGGGTTATCTAGCATTCCATGGTAGTGAATGGATGCCTTGTGGGTTGGATACGTGAGAGAGTAGATGGATGGGTGGGTGGGTGGGTGGGTGAGTGGATGGATGGATGGATGGATGGATGGATGGATGGATGGATGGATATTGGGTAGATGGGTAGATGAATGGATGGATATTGGGTGGATGGTTGGGTGGATGGATGGATGGATGGATGGATGGATGGATGGATGGATGTTGGGTGGATGGTTGAGTAGATGGGTGGATGGATGGATGGATGAATGAATGGTTGTGTAGATGGGTGGATAGACATATGTTGGGTGGATGGTCAGGTAGATGGGTGGATGGATAAATGGTTGGATGGATAATGGATAGATAGATGGATATTGGGTAGGGGTCAGGTAGATGGGTGGATGGATGGATGGATGGATGTTGGGTGGATGGTTGACTAGATGGGAGGATGGATATATGTTGGGTGGTCAGGTAGGTGGGTGGATGAGCGGATGGATGGACTGATGGACAGGTTGGTGGGTGGAAGGACAAATGGGTAAATGAATGGATATAGCAAACAATTTCTTTCTCCTGCCTTTAGTGTTCCTAGTGCTAGCTTGTAGTTTCCCAAGTTGACCGTTATGGTACCCTTTTGTCCTTTGTCATGTTAATAGGTGATCTTCAAGAGACACTTGTTAATCTAAGTCCTGCACAAACACTGTATTATGGTCTTTACTAGGAATGAGTAAGCAGCGAGAGAAGGCTAGAGGGCCACTGACCATGGTGCAAATCAGACGTGGAGTATGCAGGGAGAGGGAAGGTTGGGCAAAAGCATCCTAGGCTGTGTGTACCCAAGGAAGCTTCAGCAGACCTGTCCTGAAGTCCTCAGGCCAAAGCTGAGCAGAGACCCATGTCTTCCAGGAGGGGACCTGACTTCCCATTAAACCATGCTCTGTCACTGTCTGGAAAGAGCAGGACCCTCAATCAGTCACACTTCCTGGTCCTGAGAGGTTAGGTGCATCCTCCCAGGGGAGCGCTCTACACACAGCTTTTCTGGGGCTACTGCCTTCCTTGGTTCTTGGAAATTTGGGAAATGCAGCCATGCAGCAAAGTTGCCGGGAAGTCCTGCAGTTAAGAAGCCTGTTGGATCTAGCATATCTCAAATGTATTTGATCATGGAGCCTTTTTTCTGAGTAGTTGCAAGAAATAGGGTTTGTGAAGAAAATGATGATAGAGAGAGAGATTGACTACATACACATAGAGGCAGAACCAACATAAAGACACAAATCAAGAAGAAATAAGATGCCCGTGGTTGCTCAAAATGAGGCCTCCTGCACATGCCGTGTGGTTACAAAGCTTTTCCCATCTGCCATCTCCCTTTCCCATGCATCATACAACCCGTTGGTCAGGGCTGGCGAGTTATTGTTCCCATTTTGTAGCTAACACTCATGCTGACCATAGTGATAATAGCTACCGAATTTACTGAGCACCTTTCTGTGCCAGGCACTAACCTGAGCAATTCCAACATTATTAACTTCACTCTGCCTACAGCTCAGAGTGGTTATGTGACAGGTTCGAGGGTACACAGCCAGCCCTGTATCTGAACCCCAGGCTGGCTCCACAGGTCTTTGAGGCCAGTGGGCTGGGCAGCCCCTGCGCTGTCCAACCCAGCTGCAGGAGCCTGCAGCCTCTCTATATCACATCGAGAGGCAGACACAGGGAATGTAAAGTGGGTACTCACCCTTCTCCCCCCTTTCTTTTTACTGCCTTTATTTATTGAGGGACGAATTATTCCTGTTTCATTTGTGTTTCTAGCACAATAAAAATAAAAGATACACTGGCAATCTGTTTAAAAGCTTATGCAATTCCAGAATTTGAGCTGTTGGATTTATGCAGCCCACAGATCTCGCAGACACGGCGGTGCCAGTTGCCTGGGCCCACCAAGGGCTTCCGAAGTGGTAGCTATCAATCAACATGGGGTGGCTGTGAGCTCAGACGCAGAGCGGCTGGCGTCCTGTGGCTCCGGGAGGCACCTACAGAGCCCAGGGTCCTGGCTGTCTCTGCCTCACTTTGCTCAGGGCCTCAGGTCTGCCACTGTTCTGCTGGTGTGGATGTGGGCTTGTGGCCGAGGAAGGGACACCTGCCCACGTGCCTCCCTTTCCCATGCTGCACTAAGGTCTGGTGATGCACCCTGCTTCTGTGTGCGTCTCCGACTCGCCCACTGGAGTGTCGCTGCAGGCGACCAAAGCTCTCAACTGCTCCCTGCCTTGCAATATCCCTGGTGCTAGCTCAGGGCCCAGCACACAGTAGGTGCTCAATAAGTGCGGGGTGGATGAATACACCTGGATGACAAGTGCAAATCTGAGGGCCAGGCAAGGGGACAACCATCTCATTGGCCTCTGTGTCTGTCTCTGTCTGCCTTTTTGTCTCTCTCAACCTCTCTCTCCCTCCCTCCCTGCTTTTTCTTCTTTTCCACACTCTTACCCACCTGAGACTCTCTGCCTTCCAGCTTCTCCTCTCCTATCTTTTCTCTCACTTTGCTACTTCTCTGCCCTCCTTCCCTCTCGAAGGTGATGCTCCCCGCCCCAGGCTTTAGCATGACCCCAAGAGGAGCCACTGCCTCTAGTTCCCTTCAGGCCTGAACACACACTCTCTCTCTGAGCTTCAGGTTTTCCCTTGGCAAAATAGGAGGAGGGCTCCCCTGCGTGCCTGCTGCAGAGGCCGCTGGAGGGTGGGATGGGTGCAGTGGGGGGACTCAGCAGGCGGGGAGGGTGGCTCAGCTCCTCCTTGCATGGGAAGCGGGTGCACACCGAGTGCTGGGTGTCCATCCAGAGCGTGCACTGGGGGACGGTGAGGGCACCAGCCCCAGAGGGAAGCCGCGACTCCAGTCTCAGCATCCAATGCTGCAGATGCCGACTGTCACTGAGACCGACAGTTCCATTAGGCAGCTGCCTGCTCCGCCTGTGAGTGATTAAAATGTCGCCATCCATCGAGCGCACTATACATCATCTCACCGGCTGGCACTTCATCAAGGGCCATGGGAGCGCTCCCATCGTTGGCCTCAGGGGGCACCGAACTTGAGCTGGCAGAGAGATGTGCCGGGGAGCCGCAAGCTGGAACACCCTCGAAATGAAGCGAGGACCACGCAGGGAGTGGGGGCCACGGGGCAGCATGTGGCACCGGAGCGGCAGGAGGCAGAGCTGGTGCGGGAGAGCCACTGGGCGGTGTAGCTGGGGCCCTTGGGACTGTCTCCTCCCTGCCCTCATTTTCCAGGGCCAGACAGGGCTGCCAGTTTCCCTTGTTGAGCCACTGTCAGAGAGAAGCGTGACTCGGGGACAGATGTCCACCTCCCCCCAAAACACAGCCAGGGTCCAGCCCGCTCACGTGGCCGGCGCCTCATACACCATGGGGCACATACCAGGCGGCACCAAGTGCAGACAGACAGAACCCAGGAACGGGGTCGCTGGAGGTGAGGGCCAGCCCTCCTGGCTAGCATTCGAGTGGCTGTCACTGACGCCCATCATTAATTCTAACCGTGACAGTGACAGCCAGGATAATAAATAATGATAACTGCAGCTGGCACTGATTGCTTTCTGTGTAGCCAGCCCTGAGCTGACACAGGTGTCCCTGCTCTCGTGTCATGCGTGTGTTCCCAGCAGCCCCACGTTCTAGAGAAACGTGGGCCAAAATTAGCAGAAGGCTACAAACGGGCTTAAGGGGGCACAGAAACCAGAGCTCTCTGCACCATTAGAATCTGTCCCGGAACCAAGCACAGCCGAGCCAGTGCCCAGCCCCGCTCCCCCATCCCCAGCCCTCTGTCATCCCACACCCCCGGGAAGGATGCATCTGAGGGCTCTGCCCCTGCTGTCTCCAAGATATCTGTCCTACAAGGGCCTGGCTTCTGAGAAAGTCCATTTCCATCAGAATTGAAAACCAGTTCCAGACCACCGCCTGTGTCTCCCATTCGTAGTTTCCACACCCAGTGGCTTGTCACACTCGGCCTCTCTTCTCCAACTTAACAAAGAACCCACAGTGCCTCCTGATTTTTTTCCTTTCTGGAACTGGGTTCTCCCTTAGCTGTACCCTCAGCCTTTTTTTTTTTTTTAACTCTCTCAGTTTTGAAACAGGATCTCTCCACATCACTAAACTACCCTGGCTGGGCTCCAGCTTGTGATCCTCCTGCCTCAGCCTCCCACAGTGCTGAGATTTGAGGCCTGCGCCACCATGCTCAGCTTCGCTTTACCCTTGAGGCCACTACAACAGCCACTGCTTGCAGTAGAGAGAGACTCTGAGTCAATTTCCTTCTCTGTTCTTGTTAAAATGTTTCACGAGGCCAAAGCTGGCTCTTTCCGAGAAAGCTCTCACCCACAGCTGCTGTGCACCGGGACCATTACCCACCAGCCAGCATACCTCAGCCTTTTCCTTACTGACCTCAGCCCCTTACTGACAGGCCACACAGGAGGTGGGACCTCTGGGACCTGTCAGTGGCAAACAATTATATCTCGACAAACCCTCTCACCAGCCCTCGGAAGTGGGCATTGCTAGATTCCTTCCCATTTTACAGATGGGGAAAACCAAGGTTTGGGGAGGTTGTGTAATTTTCCCACCGCTGCCTACGGCTCTGCCAGCTTCTCTTGCATTTTGCAAACTCTCAGGGGAAGCTCCTGCACCCAGCATGACCCTTGTAATAGACCAGGCAGTCAGAAATATCTGACTGCAGAGCTGTCAAACCAGAGACAGTTCCCTGGAACATTCCACAGGATGGGAAGGGATGCTGCTAAGATTTTGAGGGTGGCGGTACTGCCACCCTGATCACCAGAGCCAGGGGACCATGGCCGGGACACCAGCTGACATGTGCAGCATGCTGCAGGGCCCCGGCACACAGCCTCAGCCAGAGGCTGCTTTCCTCAGGTGCACAGAGAGGTTGGCCACAGCCTGCTGCTGTCCTCAAATCCCGCTCAGAGCCAGGGTGAGGCCCCTGGAGGCCGCCTTGTTGGGGCTGAGGTCACATCGCTTCCCCTTGCCCTGGGTAGTGACTGGCTCATCCTCCCCGGGGCTCTGTGACCTCAGCTGAGAGGTGGCTTGGCAAGGCCTGTCCCATGGCTTCCATGCTAGATAGAAAGCAGGAGACTGCCCCAGATGCTTGCATATGCTCAAGCAACTCATCTTCTCCACAGTGCTGGATCTAGGGGGCCCTTGCCCCTCCTTCCCACCCTGTGCATGGCGTCTCTCTTCCCTTCCCCCAGCTCTCCACCATGGGGCTGTCCAATGGAGCCTGGCAACCTGAAGCACTTCAGCTGTTGGCACTGGAGGGTTCCACGTCCCTGGCCCCAGAGTGGACCGCGGGAGGCAGCCACACTGGGTCAGGGCTGAGATCAAGCAGGCTGTCCTCATTTGCAGCCCAGCTCAGCTTGAGCAGGACTTCCGGGCCCCTGCCTTGGCTGCTGGGTGGTGGCCAGGTTCCCAAGCCAAGGTCCTGCTTGCGTGACACTGCCCCATCAGATGGCCTGGCCCTAGTCCCTCCTGCAGGCCCCCTACCTAGCCTTGGTCAGCATTTTCAGCCTCTGTCCATGCCAGGCCTGGCAGCGCTGGGCTTATTTCCAAAGAACCAGATGGCCTTGCTGGGTACATCGGCCCAGAGTCCATGCCACTGTCAGAAAATGACAAATGCGAGCCAGAAACGTGGCTTGGAACGAAGGCCCTGGACTCAGGGTGTGGATGCAGGTCTGTGATCAGAGGCGTTGCTTTTCCCACCCTGTAATAAGATATCAAGTGTCGCCTTTGCTTGCCATCCCTGGGTGCCTGGGTCCAGGCATCATTATATACGTGAGCTCAGCTTCTCTGCTTGAAGTGTGGTCCCTGGATGGGCAACACAGCATCCCCAAGAGCTGGTTGGAAATACAGATTCCTGGGCCCTCCCAGACCTGCTGTCCTGAGATCTAAGCCCCCACTAGACGCTGGTGCTGGCTGACCTCTGGACTCCCAAGCCAGGCTTCACAGCTGTTCAGATGACGGCCATGGAGTCAGAGAGAAATAAGTCACTGGGCTACCTCAGAGCCCAGCGCACACTTCATTCCTTCCACAGGGATCCCAGCATGGCCCCTTTATCCCTTTGTCGTGGGCCCAACAACCCCAAGGTGACCGGAATGCACCACTCCCAGGGGCTTCCACATCCATGGTGTGATTCCTGCATGCAGTGGCAGCTGCTAGGGGGGAAGCACAGGGGCTGATGGGCAGAGAGGAGGCCCCACAGTAGCCAGGAAGGGCATCTGCCAGGAGGGGCTGGAGGGGACCTGAGGAGCAAGTGCAGGCCTGCCGAGCTGCGGCTCTGGTGCAGAGGGCTGCAGGCCATGCCTCACCCTACTGTGCCACACTGCAGGGACGGGAGGGGCCTCCAAGCCTGTCACTCAGGGGGCCATTGAGGCACAGTTGTCTGCACCAAGACACGGGGTAGAGAAGCGGGACATGGCCCCGCAGTTCCATAGCTGCAGGGTGAACAGGCATGCTCCAGGCAGGTGGACAGCATGTGCCTTCTCCCAGCCAGGGATGGACAGCAGATGGGTGAGGGCTCCAGGTCTGGCTGTGGCCTACGGCCCCTGCACTATCCAGTCCCACCCCTGACCTGGACTGGGGCTGCTTGCGAATCCTGCACAGCCTGACCCACGACCATGGGTCAGTGAAGGATGATCCCCACCGCAGGGCAGCCCGCTAGGGAGGCCACCAGGGGGCTCCAGGAGAACCCCCCAGTAGCCCCAGAGGCCAGCTGGCCTTGGTGGGGGAGGCTTCCTCCCTGAGAGCAGAGAATGGTGAGGCACAGAGACAAAGGATTTGCATGACACGACTGCACTGAGCGTCTGTGTTTGTTGAATTGTCTGCCTGGCCACTGAGATACGTGTGTCTCACGCTTCCTGGCAGACTTGTGCATGAGGCGGATTCCTCTGTGGCATTTCTGTCACCTTTCCTGGTTCCCAAGGGAGGGAAGTGTCCTTTGCCAGGATGCAAGGCCCAGGGCCAGGTGTCAGAGACACTGTGCCCACACAGTGGTGTCTCTGAGCTTACCGGGGCCCAGCCAGTGCTCTCAGGAAGCAGAGCTTTAGAAATAGAAGCACTGGTGGGGCTGGGGGCTGAAACTCACCTGGCTGGCTTGGAGACCTGCTGGAGGGACACCAGGCCGCAGTTATTCCCGCAGCAGAGGACACCTGCAGTGCCGGGGAGGTGGGTGGCAGGAAGGTGACTGTTGTTTTTAATATAGCTCTGTGACAGAAGCCTAGGTAGCAGGTGGCAGAACTCACCAGGGCTGCTGGCAACCTGTTTGCAGCCTGCTAAAGTAATTATGACTTTAAGAATAGAATAATATATTCCCCTCCATTGCCTCTTGCCTTAATATCTGTCCGCCTGAGACGCTGGGGTTATTTTTATCTGTTGCATGTGGTTTGGGGTGGAATTCTCTCCCCAATCCCTGAGGAGAGGTGGAGGATCTAGATGAGTTTGCTCCAGCCTGAAGGTTAAATCGCTACCTTTCCCGGCTGCGGCCCACACCGCCCCCATCTCTGCCCCTGGACGTCCACCCTCGGAAGGCCACGCTCCTCGTCCTCTGAGTCACCTTCCGTGCAGTCGAGCAGACCTCAAGTGGCCAAGCGCAGCCTCAAGCTGGCCCATGATGGGCATTCGATGTCATCATACCTTGCTCGACCACGGAGCATGGAGCCGGTGGCCATCCCCAAGCATGCAGGGATCTCTCTTGCACTGGGCAACTTTCCTTTTTTTTCTCTCTCTCTCTCTGTATTTTAGGGAAATATAGGGTGTTCAGGGTCTCACTACTAGATCAGACTCACTGATCTGCCTATTTATAGCCTCCCAAGTGCTGGGATTACAGGTGCGCACACCACGCCCAGTCTTATTCAGTGTCCCAGCATGCCCTGGAGGAGGGGTCAGCACAGCAGGCCCAGGAATCGAACCTCCCCCCCTGCACCTGCTTACAGGTGCTCTAATCTGCTGAGCTATTTGGCCAGCCCTTACTGGGTGACTTTCTGCTGGGCCTTTTGCACAGCCCAATGAGGAGAACTGATTCATTTTACAGATGGAAATGTAGCATCCCAAACAGAGCCTGCCCAGGGCCACAGGAGCTGCAGGGCCAGAATCCAGACCTGCCTCTGAGGCCACCCCTCCCCACCACTGCACCAAGCCACTAGTTTGCCTGTGTACATAGAACAGAATTTTCTGGAAAGCAAGAACCCTGGCTCTTCCTATAAGACAAAGAAAGGGCTGTTTGCTCTGCCAAAGCATTTGGTGAAGGACTTCTCAACCAGCCCCCCAGAAGATGCTCCTTTGGTCTGTTACTGAGGAGTACATCGCAATTGGAGTGCAGTGCTAGGCCCTGGCAGGTGGGGGGGGGCCTGGTAACCTCACATCAAGCACAGCGCTGCTCTGACACACATTTCTCTGCACTGTAGAAATAGGTGTCCCACGATACCTTGCAGTTTATGATTAAGTTAGGTCAAACTTGTTTCAAGGCCTGAATTTTATATAAAATCCAACTCAGATCAAGCCCCGGTGGGGGGGGTTAGAGAGGATGAGCCCCTGGAAGGCTGACAAGCACAGAGACTTGGGGAGGAAGCAGCAGCCAGAAGTGGCGCTCCCCACCAGCACGCTTCAGTAAATGTGAAGGGTATATGTTCTCTGCTTGGATCAGCCCCAGCCCCTGGGGTCTCTGTACCTTTCGTGGGTGCTGCACAGCTTCAACTCTACTCCCAAGGTCAGGAGCCACTGCGCCTCTTCCTCCAGGCCAATCCCCGTCCCCCCCCCAACTCCCCGCCCCATATGTATCTGTTATGAGGCTATCAGATACAGACAGAGACGTTCCATCTCAACAGGAACTCGGATGATTTTTCCTCTCTTGTCATCATCGGATGGTTCTTTGGGGAGATGAATCAGTTGGAGTGGCTTAATTAAGCAGAGGCAGGGAAGAGGTGATTGGGAAGCTCACCAGCCACGTACAGAGTCTTCCACTATGACACTCATTTGCATTTAGAAGAGGAAAACATGGCTCTGGTGCAGCAGCAGAGCACTGGGTTAGGTGTCAGAGGAGAGAAGGGGACTGGCCAGGCCCCAAGCTGGAAAAGGCAACGCTTCTGGGGTTCCAGGGATTCAGGGTCAGGATGCCGACTGCGTGACCCCACATCAGGCACAGTGCTACACGTTTTTCTGTACTGTAGAAATGGGTGTCGTGGCATCACTTCAAGTGGAAAGTTTTATTTATTTGTTTTTATTTATTTATGTATTTGCAGGGATTGAACTCAGGACTCTGTGCTTGTCAGGCAGGCGCTTATTCTACTGAGCTATCTCCCGGCCCAATCCAAATACTGTGGGGTATCAAGTGGAAAGTGCTATTTATTTATGCTTTTTTTGTTTTTCTGTATTTTAGAGAAGGGTCTATAGGGTATTCAGAGTCTCACTACTAGATTGGACTCGTAGTGATCCTCCTGTTTACAGCCTCCCAAGTGCTGGGATTACAGGCACGCACCCCCACGCCCAGTCTCAATTGCCATCTCAGCATGTCCCATGGCTGGACCAGCGCGGCAGGCCCCAGGATCGAACCCCCGGCCCATGCTCCTGCTTGCAGGTGCTTTAATCCACTGAGCTATTTGGCCGGCCCGATGTTTTATTTGGTGACACCACTCCAGAGGCTGTCGGGAAGCGTGTTAGTCAGCTTTCCTGTTGCTGCAACACAGAGCCTGACACCACAGTCTAAGAAGGACATGTTCGTTGGTGAGCAGTTTCAGGGGATAGGGTCCCTGGTAAGCTGGCTGCAAGGCAGGAACAGCACAGCAGGACTGACACAGTTAAGCTTGGCCGCCACAGGAAGTTAAGTCGAACTACTAGATCTCAGGTGGAGAGAACGAGTTCAGCCAACAGCCCACCCCTACCAAGGCTGCCGTCCTCAAATGTGGAGCGGGTGACCACCATGGCTCTGCATGTGACACCCTCAAATAGGACAGCCTGCATGCCCAGCCTGTGGGTCACTAACTCCAGGGCTCTAAGAACTCAGGTGATTCATGAACTCTGGGGGCCACCTCTTTGCACAGTCCTAAGGGTGCCCTCTGGCTCATTAGAACATGCTGGCTTTCTCCCCAGGAAAGCTTAGGCTACTTTGCTTACTACCTGGGTGAAACCACAGCAGCTGTTTCAACTCAGAGTCTGGGCGACCCCCCTGCCTTCTCTTAAGTGTGGCTGAGGGCATAGGGGCCCTGGAGGTGCATTTCTTCTTGGAAGCACTTTACTGCAATAAAATTTGCACACCACACCATTCATCCACTCAAAGCATTCAGCTGCCGTAGTCGCCGATCTGTGTGGCCATCCTTACAATTGAGCTGACAGCATTTTCCTCACCCCCAAAAGGAACCCAGTACCTTTTAACCATCACTGCAAACCTCCCATCCCTTCCAGCCCCAGCAACCACAAATCTATCTCCTGTCTCAACAGATCTGTGAAGGAAACTTGACCATACCACACAGTAGGGTGTCCCCAGCGTTTCTCGGAGCTGTAGCATGTGTCAGCACTTCCTCTTTGCCCACCAAGAAACAGTGCATGGCACGGAAATAGTTTATTTGCTTTTCCACTCATTAGCCAATGGGCATCCCGGCCAATTCTACCTTTAGGCTGTTGTGAACAAGACTACAAATATCTACATGCAAGTTGTCAATTTGATGCTGCTTCTCCCTTAATGTCAGAGCTTGGTGAGAACAACTAATAACTACTGAATGACAACATTCACTAGAATTAGACAGAAAACATTGCTGGTTTTGAAGGGGCAACTTGAACCCAGTATTGAGCTCTATCCTCAGCCCTTTTTCATTTTTTACTGTGAGGCAGTAAGTTGCCCAAGCGGAGCTCAGGCTTCGCACCTTACCCTTCCAGTGTGATTCACAGAGAGCTCAAAAGACACCCAAGTCCCTACACTGATGTTCTTATTTCTCAGCCTGCCTTGAGTGGCCATAGTGCTACAGCTCAGGTCTCCCTAGGAACTCTGGTCATGGTCACTGTCCACTGCCTCTTACCATGTGTACCCTAAGAAGACCCAGGAGGGAATGTTTTTCAAGCTTCAGGGCCAGGGAGATAGCTCATAAGCAGCATAAGCGCCTGCCGGGCCAAGTGAAAGGTCTTGAGTTTGATCCGTGGCACATGCACGTACACACACACACACACACACACACACACACACACACACACACACACAGATTCTCAAGCCTTCAGTGTAGCGAGAACTAGAATTTTCCACCCTCAGTTTATAATTAGCTATTGCTGCTAAATCTTACACTCCCTCCTCTGGTTTGGGCATTAGGATCTCAGAGGCAAGTTTGCAGGCTCTAGCACTTGCTAGGGGCACCTGCTGTCCATTCTGTCCTCTGATCCACCTGTGAGGTGCGAGAGTTCTTCGGACACCCACACCCAGCACTTGGGAGGTGGCAAGGCTAGGGCTCAGATCTAATTATTTTCCATCTAAAACTCTATACCTTCCACTGCTGTCTCCGTGGCTGCCTCCAGTTTTGAAAATTCCCCCCATCCTTTCTGAGAGTGGAGAAAAGGTATAGGTGTCCTTGACCTTTGACCTCCTTCATTCATTACCTAAGTGAGCCCTAATCTGACCCCGCCCAGGCTCACTCACGGACACTGACCCACATTATGGGACAGCCTGATGCCAAGCGCCTATGTCTGTCAGCGTCCCTCCCCTACCACAGCTGCAATACGTTACTGGAGCTAATTACAAAGGTGGGATTGCCTCGGCTTTCCAGGCTTCCCTGTGTGGGAGGCATCCCTAAATTTCTCCTTCTGTTTCCACTATTTCCCCCTGGCCCTCTTCCATCAATCCTCAAATTTCAGCAAGAGAGGGGGTGAGCACAGACACGCTCGATCCTCCTACGCTGCCCCACCCCGGCCCTCCACAACCCTGGCACAGAGTCCTACATGCCAAGACTGCCACGTGAGCTTAGCTTAAGGAGAACAGCATGACGTTCTCAGTAGCCACATCAAACAAGCGCAGGAGCCCTACTCCCAAGACTGAGACCCTTTCACCTCTGGGTACCACACCGGTGTTTCAGGCTAAGCCTTTTTAAGAAAAAAAAAAATGTATTTAGCACAAGGTCTATAGGGTCTCACTACACAGCTTGGACTCATAGTGATTCTCCTGTTTTTAGCCTCCCAAGTTCTGGGATTACGGGCACGCACCACCACGCCCAGTCTCAGTCCCCATCTCAGTGCGCCCTGGAGTCAGGGCTGGCACAGCACACAGGGGACTGAACCCTGGTTTCTGTACCTGCCTAAGCAGGCACCTTAGTCCACTGAGCTATCTGGCAGGCCCTGGCTAAGTCTTCTTGAACCTTTCCTCTTCTTTCTGGCGTGCTGCCAGGAGGGGATGGCGGTAGACATTTCTCTGGGATTTACAGAGATTTTCTTTAGGATCTAGGACGTCACTAGTTTTTATAAACATCCTATAGATATTTGAAGGCTAATATCAGGCCTTCTGTTTAGGCACAAGCAGGAAGTTTAGTCTACGCACACACAACACAGACTCTATAGTCAGTACACGCACTTGCTGAGTGGAGTTTCTTAATTGCATTTCAGGATACATCTAAGCAAAACCCAAGTGTAGCAATGGAAAATGTGAAGGCTTTTCTTGAAAGACCTGAAGTAAATGATCATAACGAGCTAAAACGCATCAATGAGGCGTGGGAGTGAGGTTCCCTGATGGGTTAGTCTTGCAAACCTTTCTTGCCAGGCTCAAATTGCTAAGACGATTGCTCCACCAGGCTCACGGCACTTGTTCCTGGTGTGTGATTTGCAAAGAAGAAAAGAGAGAAACTTAAGATAGAATATCAGCCCTGATGTAGCATAAATAACAGGGGCAGGAGCAAGATGAGCCATTAGTATTTTTGAGGCATATTAAATCCTAATACAGGATCCTGTTCCCCACCATGTTTATGGCATCGTTCTCCACACGCTGAAGTCAGCCTATGCTGTGTTCTCTCTGCTCAGCATCCATTGCTCTGATGCTTCCCTAAGAAATCAGTAATACCACCTTCCATCTGTCAGTCCAGGTTGGGTCGGCATTCGATATGGGCATGGAGCTGGGGTCCTGGGCATTGTAGTCTCCATGCTGCATTGACTCGTTCAAGGTGGGTACTTAACCCACGCAGAGCTGGAGGCAGGGTGACACACTGACTGTGACAGACCCTCGGCCAAGAAATGCATGCTTAGAGCCAGGGAAATAGCTCACTGGAATAAGTGCTTCCCTGACAAGTGCAAGGGCCTGAGTTCAATACCTGGTTCTGCCAAAAAAAAAAAAAAAGAAAAAAAAGAAAAGGAAAGAGATGCATGCTTAGTGCTCAGTGTAAACTGGGAGAAAGTGAGACGGACATTGTTGGCAGCTATCTCGTCGCCAGGAGGAGGTCAGAGCTCATCTGAGCAGGGAACCCACACAGACGGAAGGAAGGGAGCCAAGGAATCCTTAACAGAGAAGTAAGGAGCTGGTAGCAACACCTAGATTCTTCACCAACCTCTGCTTGGGTGCAGAGCTGTGCTTGGATTTTCTGCTCATGACAGGGGTTTCATTTGAAATCAAATTGAGTCATATCGCTTGTCACATGTGACTGAAAAATCCTGAACACAGGAAGCAGGCTGTAGCAGCTTAGTGAGACCAGATGGATCTGAAATTGTCATGAAAACACGACTCGGCAGTTAAAGGAGGCACCAGGTTTCATGCGACCCGGAAGAGGAAGTGAGTAGCCAACGTTGCCGGTGCCCAGCGGCAGAGGGCCTTTGCAGGGAGGCCTTCCGGAGTGCCCCACTAGGGTTGTTGACCGGAAGAAGAGACCCTCGGCTGCCTCGGGGAGCTACACAGCCGAGAGCAGGAGCGCCCCCGCCCCCAGGGCCCTCCCGATCAATCCAGCTCCTGTTCCAATCAGACCTGGCCAGGATTTAATTGCTTCGGATTGATTTTTGCCAGCGGAGCCTTTCCACCACCTCTTCCTGGGGACACAGAGAGATCAGTCATGTCGGGGAGGCTCCCTTGGGACAACAGCGAAAATCAGCAGGGTGTGAAGATGGTTTAAGCTAATCTTTAAAATCAGCATACCGAGCGTAGCGAGGGTCGGAACCGGCGTTTGAGTCGCAAGTGACTGGGACACTTGCCGTGGGTAAGAAGCCCGCAGTGAGGATCGCAGTAGTTATCCGTTGTCCTGTGCTCATGACCTACGAGCACCATCCAAGCACCTCCCGTGTGTTTGCAACGTGCTCAGCTTGGCAAACCCGGCCAGGGGACCCACTGAGAGAGTTGCTTATCCCAGCATGATCCCGGGCCTTGGTGGGATTCGGGACAGACTGGAGACAGTGTCTTGTTTCTCCTCATACAACACTGGCACGCCTGCTGCGCTGGACCCATTGTACAGATGGGAAGAGGAAGCCAAGTCATCTGCCCGACTGGGAAGGGGTGAAGCTGGGGTTTGTATCAGGGAAGTCCCATTGCTCCTGTGGCTCCCTTTCCACGGGGTAAGAATCCTAGTCCATGTTGTGTCGCTCTCGGGATGCCTGAGATGGGGAAGTTTATAGAGGGCACAGATTTATTCTTTCGGTTCTGGAGCCTGGAAGGACCAAGGTCATGGGAAGGTGAGCAGAAGCAGGGACTGACTGGCTTATACGATGCACCCCTTACGGCAGCATCGATGACCCTGGCAGGTCAGCACCACCTTCATGCCTCTCTGCCGTGCTGGGATTCAGTTTCTGCGCCCCAGGCCTTGAGAGCCACGTGCAAGCCCAGCAGTGCAGCGCAGTCGTGGACACCACATCTGCAGCTGGGCCGCAGCCTCCCTGTCAGGTCCATGACACGCAGCGAGTGCTGCTCTGAGGACCGGGTCCGCCCTAGATTCACATGGGAGGTGCCTGTGGCTCTGCGTACAAGGCCGCTCCCACACGTCTGTCACCAGGGACCAGCCAAAGGCATCTCCCAGGTGTGGAGGGCATGTTAGGTGCCATTGAGCAGCCCAGAGTAGATGAGGAAGGAGCTCTGACTGTTCCTCTGCTGAGCGGGTCCCCGAGGGGGGTGGCAGACACCCTGTGCTCCAGAGCCCACCTGCCGTGCAGTGCTGGGGGGGGATGAGACCTGAGTGGAGAGAGAGCCCACCACCCTAAGCTGCAGGGTCGCAGACAACAGGTATCACTGTGTTTTAAAGACAGCCTGAGGCAGAAGTGGTGAGCAGGGCCCACCGGACATGGTCTTCGCCCATCTTCACTCCACTGGGATGACGCAAAGTCCAGATTTTCTGCTAATTTCCAAAGCTGGCATTGAACAAGGTCTGCAGGATCAGAGATGGATCCCATCATACCCTAACATGGAGGTCGCACTGGTCAAAAACAGATGAGAGAATGACCGTAACTCCAAATGCCATCGTAGCATCTGGTGCAGGTATATCGAGGGTGCTGGGAACACAGGTGAAGGAGTATGTAACTCAGTAGAGGGATTCATTTTGCTTGCAATGTGAGGGGGAGGATAAGAAGGTCAATTTGAGCAGCCTTTGAAGGGTGAATAGGAGTTCAAGGGTAGAAGGCATACAGGCCTCTAGGCATCTGGGGATGTTCGAGAACAGCAAATATTTCTGCAGAGCTAGGTCCTGGTGAGCGGCAACCCCAGAAGACAGGAAGCCAGGTTTGCTTTTGCTTTCTGTCGCTTGCTTAAGGGTTCATCCCTTCATCCTGCCAAGAAAATCAGCCCAAGTCACTGAGGGCTGAATCTTCCCAACATGCACCCAGGATGGAGAGGGGGGCTGCACCCCAACATTGGGGTCAAGGCTGAGCTGAAGCAGCAGGTCGGCTGAAATCTTCCTTCCAGGGTGACATTAACCTTCCTGAGCAGGTGCCACCAGGAGTGAGCACTGCTGGAATCCAGGACGAGGGAGGGTTTCACCCGTGTTCCCAAGGGGTGTGTCTTAGCCTGTTCTCTGTGACTGTAACTGAATACCTGTTATGGTGATTTATGTACCTCGTTATAATTTAATTATAATACCGCAATTTATAAGGAATAGAGGATCGCAGTGACTTCTCAGCATTAATTCCTTTTTCTCCTCCTTCTCTTCCTCACCTCCCTTCTCCTCCTCTTTTTCCTTCTAATTCTTCTTCCTCGAAGTACTGGGGTTTGTACCCAGGACCTGCGCAGTGAGCTAGATCCCCACCCTTATCCATTTTTTTTTTTAAGCTGCTGTCTGGGCTCAAACTCATCCTCCTGCTTCAGCCTCCTGCATGCTGGGATTCCAAGCATGGGCCACCGGGCCCATCTTCCTTTTCTTCATATGCCACCCAGGGGGCTCCGTCCTCACTCGGGGCCTCCTCTAAATCTAATCAACTGCCAGAGGCTGTGCCTCTGAATACCATCAACTTGTGAATCGGGGATTAAGCTTCCTGCACGTGGACTTTCGGGGAACACATTGGAACCCTGGTTGGGCAGAAAGTGGAGCAGGGCACAGCACTATGCTTTTTAAGATATATTTGGTACAGGGTCTCACTATGCACCCCAGACTCGCAGTAATCCTCCTGTTTTTAGCCTCCCAGTTCTGGGATTACAGGTGTGCATGCCTGGTCTCAGTGGCCCACTCAGAGCACCCAGGGGCGGGGCCGGCACAACCTGTGGTACTGGGGATCGAACCCAGGTCCCTGCTCTTGCCTAAGCAGGCACTTAGTCCACTGAGCTAGCTCACAGGTCCTGGGACACAGCACTAACCATTGAGATTACAGTGGGAGTGGCAGCCAGACAGCAGGCAAGCTTGGTGTCTCCCCCTAAGCCCCACCCCATGCACACACATGCACACACGTGCACACACACACACATACACAGAGCATCTGGCAACATTAGAGGGTGGGCTCAAAATTCAGATTGTCTGGAGTGGTAAGCCAGCTGTACCACTGTCCTGCTACCAGGAGCCCTAGAGGCCTCGCTCCTGCCCTGTGTGAAATGGACCGAACCTGAGGCCCAGCCTGTAAGGCAGTTGCCACGTGGCGGGTACATACCAGTTATTACTTGGAAGAGGCCCCGACCTGTGAATCCTCTGGGTAAGCAGCTGTCCAGATTTCACTGGCACCATGCTAGGTACACCAAGTTAGCTCCTGTCAGGGTGAAGGACAAACCTCAAGTGTTGGGGAGACCATTCACCCACACGCTTGGCCCAGGAAGCCGGCCAGTCCACCTCGATGCAGGGAGTTGGGCCGTGAGGGTAGGAGACCTTCTACTCTCACCTTGTCCAAGGTCATGGTCACCTTTCTTAACACCAAACAGCGTGTCTGGAGGTGCCAAGAGAACAGAATTTTCCAGACAGTAGCCGATGCAGCTCCTTCCTGGTGAAAATAGATTGCCCTGGAGTGGGAGCAGCTAATGAAGATGATAATTAGAATTGCTTATGAGGACCTGTCTTCTAAAGTTCACTTGTGCTTTTCATAGAATCTACAACACATCTGTTTAGCAAGGATGCCAGATCTCCCTGATTTGCTGTATTTTAAACACCGTCCATGTGTCTTCGCCTCTGCCAGCCTCCTTCCTCCCCGTCTCTGGCATCTGCTGCTGCAGTGGCCTCTCTCTGCACAGGAGCTGGGTCTTGAGTCCCTCGGATGCCCTTCTTGCCAGGGCAGCCCCCACGCAAGACGGGAAGTGGGTCTCCTCCTTCTGAATAACACCAGTCCCTTCCAAAGTCCCTGTTCCATGCTCAGCACTCACTTTGTCTACTCCGGGGTACACAGTATCTCCCTCAAATTCATGTCCACCTGGAACCTCAGATCTCAGTAACTATTAAGAAGTTTGGTTGAGGTCATACCGGGTCATGTTGAGCCACAACCCAGGGTCTGATGCCTTTGTAGGAAGACCGTATGACCCCACAGGAATAGACTGGGGGGATGGGTATAGCCACAAGCCCTGGAATGCCACAATCAGCCAACCCCCAGGTGCTGAAAAACGCCAAGAAGGACTGTCCCCTAGTGCCTTCCGAAGGTCTGTGGCCCTGCCTACCCTTGACCTCAGACTTCCAGTCTCCAGAACTGTAGGAAAGGACATTTCTGTTGCTCCAGGCCACCCCATTTTTGACCCTTGGTTATAGCAACCCTTGGAGACATTTTTTAGGCTTTCACAGTTGCCTGGATGTCTCCCAGTGCCATACCCTTCCACAGCATGGGAAAAAGATACCCACGTTCACTGGGACAAAATACCCAATACCTACAACTTAAAGGAGAAGAGTTGCATTTTGGCTCATGGCTACAACGGGTTCCATCCACGACAAGCTGTCCCCAAGGGAGAAGTGGCATGGTAAAGGGGGCTGCAGAGGACAGCTGCTCAAGCCACAGGGACCAGGAATGGAGACAGAGGAAGAGAAGCCAGGGACAAGAATACGTCTTTTCTATCAGACTCCCAGGAGCCAACCTCCAACCAGGCCTGGCTCCTAGCAGCACATCCGGCCGCCTCGCTCATCAGTGGGTGGACTCGTGATGTGTACACTCTCCCCCCAATGCCAGCACCTTCCACACATCTGAGGCTTTGGCGGACACTGTAGGTCTAAGCCACAATACGCATGCTGCCCCCGCTGCCCGACCCTCTCCAGGAGCTCCTGCCTAGCCCGCCTCCAGTTCCTCTGCCCAGGCCCCTACTGGAGCTATAGGTCTGATTAGATACCCCTAACTGGGAGAGCCACCCCTGTTGCACACCCCCACATCCCCACCTGTGCCTCCAGCACCCACCATGCTATGTCCTAGCTGTGCGGCTGAGCCTGGCTTTACCTCCAGCTCCCACTGCATGTACTAGGCATTCAGTAGGCATTTTTTTCCCTCACATTTAGTGGCATCTTGGTAGGAGATAAGCTGAGTAAAACCCCTAGCTGCTTCTGCCTGTGGTGAGACTGCACTGAACCCTGCACCGCCCCACAGGGGAGACGAGGCAGCGCCCCCATTGCTGACTTCCCCTCGGGAGGCAGCATGTGGTCCAATCAGCTAAAGGCTGTTGTCCAGTGCCACCAGCCAGCTGCCAATCCTAGAGAACAGTGTCACCTCTGCAGAGCAAGGTCCCTGCCCGGCAGGCACTCTGGGCCATGTGCTGCTCCTTTGGAAGGCTTTCCCACATAGGTGGTTCTGTAATAATGGTTTACATGCATTAACACTGGGGACCTAACCCAAAAGAAGGCATCCTGGTTTTCCCAGGATTCGGCTATACCCCTATCTCTTAAGCTCCTGTTGAAGATCCATGCCTATCTTACCATCCTGGAGCTTGGCATGGAGCTGGCATGTGAGAATTTGTCCATAGGTATGGACATTTGATTTTAAAATTGCTATACCCAGAGTTGCCTGAAGGTCCTTCCGGTCCTTCCAAAGCCTTACGTTGGGCTCCAGAGCTTTAGGCTCCAACTTGGAGGCTCACGGTGTGGGATTCTTGCAGTCTGTGATGGGGGAGAGCGTGGACCTGCAGGTCTGGGGGCCGGTGGGCTGCCAGATGCTGTGCTCCCATGGCATAAGCTTGGACAGAAATGGAGGAATGGAGGCAGGAAGTTGAGCAAGAGTGGCCACTCCCGGCCCCTGCACAGACTCCTGACCTTGCGGTATCCACTGAATCCCAAGTTCAGGCTCATATTTCCCAGGCCCCCTGCCCTACAATGCTTGGCCAGAGCCTTTGAAGTGTGGGCCAGTCTGGGGCACATGGAGACTGGACTCAGAATCCCAGCTTCCTCCTCCACCCCTGCGTCTGCCCGCAAGGCTTGTTGTTTTGTGAGATCTGTCACGGTGGGGGAGATTCAATCCGTACCATGGCAGTGAGTTGGCTGAGAGGGAAATGGGAGACAAAAGCTGTGCTTGGCTAAGACCCGCAGACCAAAATAGAAAGCCCCAGAGTGATTGAACCCCAGGGCCCAACTGCAGTCACGGTGTAGATGACAGGGTTCCCATCGGGTCCAGAGTGTCTGTCAGGAGGCCTCTGTGAAGTGGGGGACAACAGGCTTCCATTCGCAAGGACATGGGGAGGATGAAGCGGCAGGGACCTCAGCCCGTGTCAGGTGCTGCAGTCTGTGTGGTTAGTGGTAATAGCAGCCAGCCTACCGGTGTCTTCCCTGGGACGCTGGCTGCCGCATCTCTGAGGATTGTAGGAGCCTGTAGCTACTGAATGCCTACAGAACACCAGTTTCTGACCTTTCTAACCCTTTCTCGGGGCTCTGTAGCATGGGTGAGGAAACAGGCTGATTCCTCCAAGGCCAGGCCAAACGAACCTGGGATTTGGACTGGAGATTCCTGACCCAAGGCTAAAATCTTCACCACTTGCAGATGGCCGCTTCTGGAAGTGAAATGCTAACCACTGCCACACTTCAACAGGGCTCACTGGAGTCCCGTGGACCAGCACCCCGGGCAGAGGTTCAGTTTGGGGTATCAGAGGGCTCTTCAGCTACTGGCCTCGTCTCTGCAAGGCCTTGCAGAAACTGGGGGCATCTGGTCTGTAGAGCGTTTCTTCCCGGATTCTTCCTCTCCCCCACCCCACTCTGAGGGTCCTGTACATGTTGTTGATGTCAGTGAGGTGATAAGAAACCAGAGTCCCTGTCACCGGTCCCTGCTGGCCCGTGAGCTGTGCTCTGTTGGGGGACAACGTTCTCCCAAGGCAGGAGCAGCAGGACGATGCTCCGGCCCCAGCTCTGCATCAGGGTCATCCCCCAACACTGATCCAGCTTCCATGGCCCCCTCAAGGACCCCAGTCCCTGACTGTCCCACCCTTCCCTTCATTGTTGTAAATCTGCGCTTGTCTTTTGGACAGTCCAAGCATCGAAGCTCTGAGTTCCTCTCTCACCTCCCAGAGTGAAATCTTTGCTTTCTGCGACCTCCCCTGTGGGAGCACAGTCCGGGGCCAGGGCACGGCTCTTTCCGGTGCCTCCATGGAAAGGCTGCCCGCCCGCCACACTCTGGCTGCACCGCAGTGCCAGGAGCTAATCACCGGCTGTGCACCGGAGACCCGTTCTCTTTGTGAGTCACTAGGATGCATGGCTGGCGCTGTATCATGTCTTTGGGTGAATTCTGTCATTTTCATACCTTTACCTATCATAGCGTTTCCAGTGAAGCAGAATGGGATGAGGGAAGGGGGCTGGCAGCTTACACGGCCCCTCCAGTGTGTTCCACTCAGTCTGAAGTCTTCTCCTCCCCACCCCAAGGGGAGAGATGGATTCAGATCGGGCTTGCGGGTGGCACAGAGCCCTGGGTATCTGCTTCCTGCTTGTCAGTGTTAGGAAGCAAAGCTTGTGGGCAACGCTGGTTGCCTCTGCACGACCTCATGTTGGCAAATTGCAGCATTCAGGTCAGGCTCCCTCCGTGGCACAGCGGCTGCAAGGGGCGGGTTTAATTAGCGGACAGGCCTGGTGGAATGTAGTGCTATTAGCAGCCTTGTTCCCTGAGCGGCTGCTGCTTCCTTCTCCCAGCCGCCTGGAACCCACCCCCGCACTCCTCTGTGCTAATCCCAGGGAGGAGGGAGAGAGACAGCAGAAACTTCACGGATGCTGCAAAGTTCTGATTGTTACCTGGCACTGGCTTGGTGGAAAAAAAAATCCCAGTTTCTGTGCAGGGCTGAGCCTATGGCCTCTGGGCTTTAATCCTGGGGAGCTACTGGGCAGATTCTGAGAGCAGCCCTAAGGACTCAGCCCGGGGAAATGCAGGCTTTGGGGTGAAGATGAACGAATGGAGGTTGAGCCCCAGCTCTGTAACATACTGCTGTGTGACTTTGGGCAAATGGCCCAACTTCTCTGATCTCAGTTTCCTCATCTGTAAATTAGGGCTGATAGAGACTTCCTCCTGAGATGGCACCTAATGATGTAAAAGCTTCGTGTTTGACACAGTAACTGGCCTGGAGTCAGCTCTAATCCAGGGAGTTTTCTAGAATAGTTGCACAGTGCTGCTTGTCCCCCTCCACAGGGAGGGAGACAAGCATTGTGCTCATTGCCCCCAAAGTGAATCTCACTCTACAAACAAAGGTGTGAGAAATCTGAGTGGGCCCAGCCCCCCTGCCTGGGGTCACACAGCAAGCCAGGAAATTTATCGGGCACTTGGGGATAGAGAAAGAGATCTGGGCCTTCCATCCAACCTGGTCCCAGAAGTTCTGTTCCTTGTCCACCCTCCATGGCCCCCAGAAGGAGGTGGTGGCCTGCCCAGGCCAGGGTACGTCTGCAGGGAAGTCAGGAGCCTTGTGTCTACACCCTGCCATGTGTAACCTGCCCATGGCCATTCCCCTTCTTAGCCTCGAGACCCTGCACAACACAAGCAGCTCCCTGATGGGCTTGGCGAGCTCCCCGGCACCTGTCTTCTAGAATGTTCCTTGTCCTCACCTGCAGAAGCACCACTTCTGTGCCTCCCCTCCCCTCATCTCTCCATGAGCCTCCCTTTGGAGCAAAGGCAGAGACAGACCTGTGCTGCCCAGGACATTCTGCTTCCTTTCACACACGCTCTGGTCTGGTGCTTTGCAGGAGTAAAGCCAGATGTGCACTGTTACCTCCCCAGGTCGTGACACGTGGCTGGTTAGGGGCCTGCAACACGGGCATGAGGGACCTGCCTACCTGCCATCTGCTCAGTCCTGGAGTCAGAGTAGGCTCAAGGCCACCTGGGGTCATGGGCTGAGACCAGAGCAGGGGACATGGAGTTCTGTTATCAGAAGAAGCAGGCATGAGCCCTAGACAGGCAGCCTGGGAGCAGGCTGCCACCAGCAGACACCTCAACTCCTAAAGCCCTGTATCAGAAGCAGAGCTGGGATTCAAGCCTGTAGAAACCAGGCCCTCCATGGCTCTGCGTGGAGGAACTGTGTGCGCCAGGGCTCCCTTCCTAGTCAGGAAGGAAGCGTCCAAGTGTTTGGTTCCTTGTCTACAGATGGGGCATAGTGTCTGCTTCCGAGAGCAGTTATGGAATAATGTCTTCTGGTAGAACTTTCTAGAACTTTCTGTCCAGTACAGTGGCCACTCGCCACAGGTATATACTGAATGCTCAAATATGATTGATGTAACTGAATTTTTAACTTTATGTTATCTTAGTGAATGCAAATTTAAATAGCCCTGTGTCCCTAGTAGTAACTTTATTACACGCAGGAATTTTGGACGATTCGGTGGGATGACGAACATGAAGTTGCTTTGCAAACTTTAAAATAAATCACTAGCCATTGCATGCCTAAATTGAAAGCATCATGGATGAGACTAGATATTGTATGGATAAGTCAGATATGTCATAATCATTGTGAGTGCTGATCTCAGGAAAGACTCAAAACCCTAAAGGGACCTATTTCTGGACATTGCTATACCTGAAGGATTAACATAGAAGATCTCCCATGGACCTGTATAGGTGCCAACAAGAAATTATTACTTACATGCATGGGTGGGTGGATGGATGGATGGATGGATGGATGGATGGATGGATGGATGGATGGATGG